>JAFBJT010105934.1:86115-107290 GCA_016785325.1 Chascanopsetta lugubris | reverse complement strand
TAGTCACTAGAAGTGTGTGATGGTGTGTGTATCTGCAGAGCAGCTTCTCTTTCTCTCTCTCTCTCTCTCTCTCTCTCTCTCTCTCTCTCTCTCTCTCTCTCTCTCAGGGTCAGGGTCAGTGACATTGCAGCATAGTCTGCGTGGAGTTCGAACAAGTGACCTTTGCTTCCAAAGGCAACTGCTCTAACCACTCTACTTTGTTTTTATACGCGTTGATTTTCCTTTAACTTATTTGACAATGTCATTCATGTTTTTTTCCTTAATCCACTGAGACATTTGGGGTTAAGAGGCAAGTGCAGTCCGATAAATTTAGACGGGTGCATTTTACACTCGGAGGGAAACTGGTGGCATTTGGGAGCAAATCCAAAGTCAATTGTGACCATGAACACAAAGAATTCCGAGCTGGTGGCCTGAAATAAGACTCAGAACATGCACCTCGACTCTGCAGCACAGTCATACCGCAGACACAAATACACTCACACAAGCACATACATAGTGTTTTGTATATTGCCTGCGGTGCGGCTGTGGTGACAGGCCTCCTACTGCAGTTATTCCCTCACTGCAATGGAGTCAATCGACAGTCCTGCTTTAATTAGCCAGATAAATGGGAGTTAGTGCTCACAGCGCTGCACTGTAAATTAGAGGCGATGTTTCCAGAAACCACAGGCGCAGCGCCTGGTTGCCTGAAAACAATAGTTGCCAGTACTTAGCAGTCAGAAATTAAAGTATGTTTTATGGTTTTCACGATGCCACATGAGTGACCGGGCCAAAGGTTCTCTTTGCTATATGCTTTTGTGTGTTCTGACACAACCTCCCTCCTGCCTCCTGAGTGAGTCAGTGCGAGAGGCCATCAATAGCATCAGTGTTTGTGTCTAAACGTGGTGACTCGGTCGGGGTTAACAGGCTTTCAGCCGGCACCAAGTCAACCCCTCCGAGTTAATAGAAAGCAGCTGACCTGAAGCCTCAGAGAGCGGCAGGTTACAGCCTTGTGCGCTGACTAATGACCCCTTGTTTTCATAGCAAGCTGAGTGCCTGGGTGTTACATGTGGCCTCAATAGAACATGTCTCCACGCAAACGGTCAGATGAAAGGAATCCCACCCTCCATTTAACAACAAGTGCCGTGAACTTTGGGCAGTGTTAAAAGTGGCCTCGGTTGTCCTTGGTCATTGTGAGATGATGCACTGCGTCAGGTCACATCTCCGTGTCCGGTCATTCAGTAAGATGAGCGCCTGGCAATCCAAATATACCGATGAGCCGTGGTTTTAGCGTAAGCTGATTGTGATCATTGTTGGATTCAGCATGAAACACTTCACAGGAAGTTTGGTCATTTCATAACGTCGCTGCTGTTTTGCTGTTGTTACAGATGCAGAGATTGTTTATTCTGAAATGACTGTGTAGGAGTGTTCCACTGACACATCAGTTGATTATCTTTGGTCCAATATCCTGGATGGTTATTTACGGAAATATCAGTATATTACAGTCATCCAGAAATCCACAACCAGTGGCCTTTTGATGTCGCAGCACTCAAATTTGACATTTCATAAATTAGGCCAGTTAAACAATGTATGTCAAAGAAAATGATTTGACTTTATGGCGTGGAATGAAAAGACAGGAGAAGGCTATAGATGTGTGCATCAAATTATACAGCAATCCACTCAACTGCTAACATTTCACTTTAGTGTCAACCTGTTGGTGGCACCAAAGAAAAAGTCAGGGGATTAGGATCAACAATGGGATTCAACATCTGGGAAACAAAATAGTTTTTGTTGAATTCTTTGCTGATCTTTGGATGGATGTCAAGTTACGACACTTGATCAGTGAGCCCTTTGACCCACTGGTGTTACTGGTTGTCATTCACTTACTATCAGCAAGACTCGTCCTTATGGGACTATCTATCTGAAATTCTATGGCAACTTCAGACATTAATATCGATATAATTTCCTTACTTTCAATCTATTTGTTTAATGGAAAGATAATTCAATGTGGAGCAACATGCTGGACTGGCAGATAAACCAAAATATATTGTCATAGATAGAAAATTGTGACCAAAAGTGTGCATGGTTGGCACTTTTCTATAAGCAATATTGACTAAAATAGTCAACTCTGTTTAATAACCATCAGTAACGGAGATGATGGTGAATAATAGATCAGCTGTGAGTGTTCCAATGTCAACGTGCTCTCAGGATGAACCTGGGTCACAGATAAGCTCACGCAGCCCTGATGTTGCCCTTCTGTGGCTTCAGGTGCTTCACATTATGGCCTCGTAAAAGTCAGTGAAAGGAAAACGTTACTGCCACAAATTATCAGGGAAAAAGAAGGAGGCGGTGGGGGGGGGGGGCTTTTGATGAGGGGTACCGGGGTAGTGTGATACAGTATTGACATACGTGCATGAGTTGTGTCTGCGGAACACTTCAGCATTCCAGCCCCGTGCCAGGAAAAGGCCATATTGTTTTTGAATTTAGTGTCATTTTCTGAGGAATGATTTAGTAGTGTGTTTGTATTACTGCGTGTGTGTGTGTGTGTGTGTGTGTGTGTGTGTGTGCACGCACGCCAGCTGGCACGCTCCTCCGCCGGTGGTGTGTCTGCCATACATACTGGGAGGAAGGTTATGGGGTCACGGGGTCGCTGGGAGTGCAGAGTGGAGAGAGGAGAGAGGAAACAGGCCTAATCTCAGAGAGGCTGGCAGCTTCCTGTTCTGAGAGGGAGGGCACACAGAGGATACTGTCTTAGCTGTGGATACCCAACCAGTGAGTTTACGGAGTAACTCAATCACCAATAGTCCGCTCATTCACGCCCTCTAATAATAGTGCGTGGGCGGAGGCACATCGAGGTAAAAAAAAAAATCCACCGGATTTCACATTAAGACAAACATCTCTCTGGGCCTCAGCACATGTTGTTCTTCCCAACGCATGCATGTGAATGAAACTTTACATTTCAAAACAGCTTTACCTGGATTTCCTGCGAAATGCACCCATGAAATGAAGATAATAAAATTGTAATGTCAGTAGAGAAGTGAGTGCAGCTGAATGTGGGTCAGCGAAATTAAGTGAATGTCATTCTCCTCTCCAGGAGCTGAGTTTGGATGACATAGGCTGGTCAGTGTCCAGTTGTGTGACCTGCAGATTCGGGCTCGTGCCCAGGATCTGTTGAATGAATACCCTCTTATTGTTTTCCCAGTGTTGCGTCACACTGGTTTTCCACTCTGAATATCTCAGTCTGGATGAATGAGGCCAAGAAGTGAGATTTTACCCACACGTTTTGCCTCACCGACAAGGCGTTTAATCTTTCAAGAAATGTATTTCGTTTTTAATTAAGAGCATTCATGCTCCCATATTAGCAAGGTGGCTCAGTATCAATAGATTACTGAGTGCAACAGACCTCATGTAATGTAGATTTGTTTTCATATTTGCACAAAACCAGTTGCAAAACAATAATAGTGTCTTAAAGGTGCATACGATTTGGTGACATCTAGTGGTGACATCTAGTGGTTGTATTTTGTTGCATTTTTTTATCATGTCCACTCTGGGCCACTATAAAAACATGGGGGCCCCCGTGGAGAGGACCCACTCAACATGTAAATATACACTAATGGGCACATTTAAGGGTAATGGGAACAGGAAGACATTTAGGTGATCATCAAAATGTCAGTATGTAATTGTTTTGTAATTTTTTTTTTTCAACCAATAGAAAAACCTCACACACTGCACCTTCAAGTTGTGTGTGTGCTTTTTATTTTGTGTGTGTTTGAGGAAATGCAGGATGCGAACCTCAGTTCAAGGCGCATAGGTCAGCCTCACTGTGGAGCGATGGATGTCATGGTCAGAGGTTTAAGTCGTTTTGAGGCCAGTGTCAGGATGTTGTGAAAAAGCAGAAAATGAGCAAATACAAAAATAGACTTAAACATAAATACCTCGAGTGATAAACAAGTGTCTCTCATCTTGTGTCAAATCATCCCTCTGAGCGATGGTGTTGACTCTGAGTACATGTTTGTTATCACTGAGGGTGTTGCACAGAGTGGAAGTGCCACAGCTGGTGATTTACTCCCCCTCTGACACGCCCCTATCAGCACGGCTATGTCATGAGATAAGTGCTTTCTTATCAGGCTGACAGTAATCTTCATTTATCAGATCAAACTCATATGTGGTTTACATTTGTCTTCGCTTAATCACCCATTGCTGAGAAAATAAAGTGGCGGTTTCCAGATCATTTTTATTTATTCATTCATATCTATATATAAAAAAAAATCACAGCTCTATTGCCAAATGATAACTCTCACTTATTGCTGATCTGTGTTTCATGAAAACCAACCTCACTTTGAAACAATGTCTGTGAGAAACGGTACGAGCCTGTTTCCTCTAAAGTCTCCACTGAAATCAGATCCAAGCTGAGTTGTGCCGGCAGTCGGATTTCAGAGAAATCTGCTTTTCGGTACGGTGCTTATATATTGTATACCCAGTGCATGGCAGAGAAGTCCTAATGTCTAATAACAAGTCCTTATTTGTCTTTTTATTGGCCCATGCAGCTGGTTTTGAGTTTTCGCCGTACAGATACAGTTCAAGTTCTCTGCAGATGATTATTGGGTCGACATGAAAGCTTGCTGAACGAGGAAATGGGTACCGAATTACCATTATGTGATCTGGGGGGATTACCATAGCACTCAGCTCATATAAAACAGAGCTAATCTAACATGAGAGTCTCACAGTCATTGTTTGGGTTCACTTCCATGTCTGCTTATATCAAACACTGACAGAATGACTCAGCCCCAAGCAGGATAAAGATTAAATACAAACTCTAGCTTAAAGAAACTGGGGGCGGGGGAAACCTCCTAACAAATTAGTAACAAGTTGCAGGAACTGGTAGGTGTGTGAGCTCTGTCACTTAAAGCAATAGAAGTTGCTGCGTGCCGCAACAGGGTACAACTGCAGGTCATGTAATTACGGAATTACAGCATAATGAGAGTCATTCGTACTAATCACAGGGGCCATATAGGAGCCTTTAGGAGCAGGAAGCAGGAGTTGGAGAGCGGAGAGTTGCAGGTGCATCATTTAAGTTCCAGAGTGTAGGTTTAGGTGACACCAAGTGGTTAAGTTGTGTGTTGCAGCTGGCATGTAGACCAGGGCTTGTCAAACATACGGCCCGCAGGCCCGAACTGCTCCGCCCGAGATTGATACCGAAGAATTGACTCGTCTTTGAGAAAGATGCATGTTTTAAAGTCATGCAAAGTCATTGACTTTGAGTGAAATGTCACCACAGTGAACAGATGGGTCGCTTTGTGTGGATGGAAGGATGTTTCTTTTGAAGTCGCTGGGTTAGTTCTGCCCTAATTCCATTTCACATCCTCACGCTTCTCACTTTTGTCAACTTTTCTAACGCACTTATCCCATCACCTCCCTCCTTTAACCGGAGCCAGCAAAGAAATGAGCGGCAGGCAGGCGTGCGGGCAGCAGCAGCAGGGCTGAGGAGCTTCCTGTCGGGCTTGTGGACAGGGGGAACCGTCCTGAGCCCACGGCCTTCGCGGCTGGAAAGTATGTGTTGTAGGCTTCGCTCCCACCTCCCGCCGCCCAGCCTGGGAACGGAAGCTGGAAGCCGCCAGGGAAAACAAGCAGACAATCAGGTAGGGCCTGCGCAGGGAGAGAGAATGAGAGGACAGGAGGGGGAGGCGGAGCCACGGAGACACGTCAGGTCCTGAAGGAGACGAGTGAAGCTCCAGGAAAAGCATACACATGTAATGGGGTTTCAGATGGAGGCTCTGTTTATATGTTTGTGTGAGCATTTCCGCATCCATCAAAGAAAGTGAAAGGATGTGAGTGTTTTTAGAAGGGCCGGCAAGACGAGAGAGGGTGTGTGTGTGTGTGTGTGTGTGTGTGTGTGTGTGTGTGTGTGTGTGTGTGTGTGTGTGTGTGTGTGTGTGTGTGTGTGTGTGTGTGTGTGTTGCATGCACATGTACATCACAGAAATATAATCCGATATTAAAGTTCAGAGAGTGTTTGTGTTGTTTGTGTGGGTTAGTGTGCTTGTGTAATAAAAGCGGGGGTACTGTGTGTGTGTGTGTGTGTGTTTCAGTGTTTGGTTAAGGACAGTGGCCAGCAGGGGACAGGGAGGGTTCAGGGCAGGGGAGAGGGGATGCCTATAGGGAGGAAGATTGTGGTGTTCAGTTTCTATGAGGGGGGTCTTGCACGTAATAGTGCGTGTGTGTGTGTGTGTGTGTGAGACAGACGACTAGTCTGATCAGTCTGAGATTTGATGATAACTCAACTTCTCTCTGTTTCTGTCTCTGTCTCTGTCTCCGTGAATGGAACCGAGCCGCATAGTGTTTCACTTGTAAATGAGCAGGTGAGTGAGTGGAGGAAATTTCCCTTCCAAAGGTGATTTATTCGGTGGCTCTTGAAGTGAATGAAAGGCAGGAACCGACAAGACTGAAACATGAATTATTGGCCTGTCCCTTTGCACATTAAAGCTGGAGAACCAAAGCTCCCGGAAAATCATTTATTAATGCTTTAAAAATGCCAAAAGTGATGATGCAGCCAACAAACTCAAACGTGTCCTTGACTGACCCATATGCTCTTTGGGGTTTTGGCGTCATGTGGGATTTTTACAACAGGCATACATTAAATGAGTCCTACTCCCATTTTTATTCATCTTCATTTTTCAGTTCACCATGTAATCTATTCATTTTCATGTACATTTTTCAAGTATATTATACACATACTAATATTCAAAGGTCTTTTAAAGGTTTCCTCTCATTCTATAAATAGTCGAGATTTTTCTTCTATGGAGATCAGAAAATGATCTTGGAAAAAGTTTTATTTTATATTGATCAAGTTTAATATAATTTCTCTTAATTTAAGGCTGTGGAAATTATTTTCATTACCTGAACTCATGAATTATTGTGTTCATTAATAACCAGTGAGTCATTTTTGTATTCACTATATTGCTTTAATGATTTTACAATGATACAATAATCATCTTAGGAGATTAGATTGTCACAAAAATATCATTATTTAATTGTTTTATTATCATAATCCGACGGATAGTGGTAACAAAAATTGACGGAAATCTTACACACTGCAATTTTAGATTCATAAGGTGTTTTTTGCATGTGATGACATTACCATGACAGTTGTATACTTGAATTTTTAAAGGTGTCCTATGAGTTATGATACTGACACATTTTAATCATTGTATTAAAGGTGCATTGTGTAAGATTTTGCTCATTTTTGTAACTTCTAAAGATATTACAAAACAATTACATACTGACATTTCATGAATGTATAATTGATCCCCCCCCCCTTACGTACTAAACATCATTCGAGTGTTAATGACAACAAAAGTCAACCATAGGTTCTCCTACACGCTCAGAAGGGTAAGGGTGGGGTGGTGGATACAACTTGCAACTTCACCAAATCTCACACACTGCACCTTTAAATGGTGTTTTGGGAGGCTGCATTATACAGCAACACTTCCTTTTCAAAAACAATTTTTTGTCAAAAACAGGCTCCCCCCCCCCCCTTTTTTTTAAGGTCAAACGTGAGCCCTGAGGGAGTCAAACATGAGCCCTGAGGGAGCAGCAGTGTCAGCTGCTCACTGCCACTCCGCCATAACGAGTTAAAAGAAACCTGTCAGCCTTAATAAACCTCCACCCCGAGTGGAGACGCTGGGCAGAATACAAACCATGGAAATGGAAACATACAAAAAAAACTACAGCTGTGTAGAACATGACAAATCACGCCGTACTTTTCTTCTGAGGAACAGGAAGTCACACTTTTTCACTAAGCTGTAGCAGCCCAAAGAGTTTGAACATGCTTGGCAATTTCCAATAGTCACATTTATACTCATAAATCTGTCACAGGAGTTCTGTCGTGATCATTCATAGAAGACAGTTCCTATGATCTGTCCGGAGATTGTAAGTCATTCATTGGATTATGAGTTAGAAGTGATGACACCTGATATAAATGGAGAGCAATTCAATCATGCCACACCTGTTATTGGAGACACTTGCAATGATATCAGCTGTCATGAATGGATTAGATGATTTGAGTGTGGTGTGGTCCCTGGTCTTCGTGCAATGTCTCAAATCCTGTCTGTATATTAAAGGTGCAGTCTGTAAAATTTGGTGACAGTTGCATGTTGTCTCCATCACTTCACCCTCACCCTTCTGAACATGCAGGAGAACCTATGGTAGACTTCAGTTATTAAAACTCAAAAGATGTTTAGTGCGTCCACTTTTACTACTGTAAAAACATGGCAGCCCCCGTAGAGAGGACCCCCTCCTCATGGAAATATACATTAATGGGCTCATTAAAGGCTAATGGGGAAAATAAAATAAAACACTCATTCAGATGCCTTTTGAATTCATGAAAATCTCAGTATGTAATTGTTTTGTAATATTTTTAGAGGTAAAAATAATGACTATAATATCACACGCTGCACCTTTTAACCGCGGAACAAGTTGATTACATAAAACCATTCGAACTATAATTGGCGTGCATGTGAATGAGTGTCTTAAGCGTCGACATGGTTGCCTCTCTCCCTCTCTCTCTCTCTCTCTCTGTGTTTGGTACGTGCTCCGCTGACTGTCCGCGGTCACAGTGGGACGCCGCTGATTGAAGCCAAGTTGAGAGAGGGGGCAAGCGGCCAGGGGAAAAGAAGGGGTGTGGACGTGACATCCCCAGCTGGCCTGTGACATCACACCAGCAGGGACGGGAAGTTGGGGATTTGGGAGGGATCGGGTACGGTGGGTGACATCAGGGCTCCGTCTGGGTCTCTGTCCCAGCTGGGTAAACCAGAAAGAGCGAGACCCCTCCCACCAGCGCATGTGGGGACTCCTCCAATCTCTGTCTCCGTCGTGACGCTTGTCCTCACCTGCTGTCTCCGAGCGGCTGACGTACGGTGCCATGTGTTTCCCCTCCCCTTCGTCTAACTCTCTCTTTCAAGTGTGTGTGTGTATTTGTGTATATGTCTGCTCCTCATCCGCTCACTCTCTGTTGACTCTGATCAAACAGCGGTTGCCCCCCCTGACTCAGACAATGTACTCAGGCATGACATCGTTGCTCCCGTCTTTCCAAGGACGGGGTCGTCACAAGGGAAGTAGATACCTGGCGAGGGCCCTTCATCCACCAGAGGGCCTTAGAACAGCTGAGTCATCTTGTAAAATTCATTTCAATTTGTCAAATCAGAGGCTCATTCATTTACTAATTTGGGATCATAGAGCTTTGGTTAGTTCCTACTCTGCTAATTAATCAATTGTGCCAATATTGCAACTTTATCTTTTTGTAAAAATTAAACATTTTCAGTACAATTTGTTTGAAAACAAGTCACTATGTCGATTCTTCAAAAACACAGGGCACACTCTTGGCACAACAATACAAAGATTTCCATTAAAAGGAGACCAAAGGCAACACTTACATTATGCTATCCATCACTTTAAATTCTTTTCTAATGAGCAGTGTCCCGTTTTAGTGAGTTCCCAAAATGTGAAATTAAAGCAAATAGCATGGACGGGATCATGGAGCCGGTTGAAGAAGAGGAGGGGGAAATGCAAAGTTCAGGAGCAAGTGTGAGTTCCAGAAGAGTGACGGGAGAGGAGGATCTTTCCTTAGCAGCTTCTTGAAGGAAGCGAGTGACGCCACTACTCTGATATTATTTTGCAGTTCATTCCACCAGACGAGAGCAGTTGGGATTGGATTGTTGGATGGCAATGCCACACATTTTTTTGTGTAAGATGGACGACGGACAGCAGCTGTGGCGCAACATGAGCCTGAATGAGTGGTGCACACCCAGTGGTCGCTCTGTGCGCGAGCCTTTAGCATTGATGTGGGCAGCTTCGGGTGTTGTTATGGTGTACAGCAGAATTGCTGGTATTTCCCTGAGTGGCCTCCAACACCTATGAATTCAGATCTTTGGAAAAAGTCCAACTGATCTGATTCGGGGGGGGGGGATTCATCCTATTGCTTTCAGGGCACAGATATAACTTGCCATGATGCTGAATGAGCAGAGCCCAAAAGTCCCTTACTCTTGTTCTGGAGTACTCAGGACCATAATTAGTGCTTGGAATGTTGTTGTTTCTGATTAACATTACTGCTTTGGATGTGGAGTGTAGTATTGTTTGCTGTGAATCATATACTCTGAATCCCCCTGGAAAGAATAGAGATACTGTAACCATGA
The DNA here is from genome assembly GCA_016785325.1 of Chascanopsetta lugubris. Classification (NCBI taxonomy): domain Eukaryota; kingdom Metazoa; phylum Chordata; class Actinopteri; order Pleuronectiformes; family Bothidae; genus Chascanopsetta; species Chascanopsetta lugubris. The sequence continues at coordinate 97,125 of JAFBJT010105934.1, read as the reverse complement.
CCTGGACTTTGAAGAGGTCATTAACAGAGTGGAGTGACTGACATTTGAACTTTTGGGTCGGCAGAACACAAGCTTTGAGAGCGGTGAGCAAGTTGTGTTACGAAGGATGTACGTCAAGATTAAATGAATACGAAAAGAATATTTTGGTTGTGTTTGAAATAAAAAAAATAAGGCTGTTAAACAATAACATCCTCCTCACAGCAAGTCTCACTTTGTCAGCAGAGTAGTTTGTTTCATATTGCAAAATTTTAAAAAGACTATTGTTTGCAAAATAAGATCTGTACAAGAAATGAACACAAACAAGATTTTTATTTCATCACAAAACCTCAAGCTGAAAGTAGTGCAGCAAAACTGGTTCAATGGTGTCAGTGACCTAATCTGTATCTTTTTACAGTGGAGTGTGACAAACAAAGAAACAATCATTTTGCAATATCTACTTTCTCATTATCAATCTGAACCAAACCAGTTCAAATCAGCAGCAGAGTGAATCTGCCAATGTGACCAAATATCAATATACGCTTGTCGGCATAAAGACCTCAAATCAGCAAACCGAGTTCTAATTTTCATCATCTCAAACCAATAAGCCTCAGCTGGAATGTTATTGCTTTCATCTTTGAACAGAAGTATGCAAGCTGACCTCATTCTTACTTAGAATTCAAATGTTCTCAATGAAGCTGAAAGAAACACTGGCACACAGAAAGACATTATGCTGTTCTGCTAGTTCATCCCTAGAGTGAGAGAGCGAGTGAGAGCTAGATAGAGAGAGAGAGAGAGAGAGAGAGCTGCCAGTCACCCTGAGTGTTTGGCCGTTGGTTTGCACATCTCCGCTTTGAATGTGAAACACATGTTAATGTGTGGGTGGGAGTCGAGAGAATAGAGGAGAGGGTATCCATGTCCCAATATGAAAACGCCCTGTCTGTCCATCTGCAGGAACATTTAATAAGACTTGCACACAAGCAGACCTTTTTTCCATCCTCTCTCTCTCTCTCTCTCTCTCTCTCTCTCTTCCCCCCCCTCCTTGCACCCTTCATCCCTCCGTCGTCACACTCTCGCACTCTTTGATCTCTGTGACACTCGGACTCGTTTCTCTACAAATGAGGTTTCGGTGAAAAGCGGCGGAGAGGGGAGAGGGGAAAACAGCTTGTTTCAGCGCAGTTGTGAATGTTTGCGCCTGTGTAATGTTTCATTTTTCACTCGGCTCACTGTGTTTGTTTAGGTGGGTAAATGTTTACTCCTCTCCTCTATCTGCCGTACGATATGAGATTTCCCTCTCGCTGTGTGTGTGTGTGTGTGTGTGTGTGTGTGTGTGTGTGCGCGCGCGCTGTGCACTCTCCGCCATGTGGAGTCATTGCGGGGTTGAGCGTGCAAAAAGAAGGGGGCTGCATGCGTGGCAGCCCCCCTCGCCTGCCCCCCTCGGAGCTCTGGTGTGTGTCTCAAGACTCGGGCCCTGGGTTTATGATGTCTGGCAGAGAGTGTGGGGAAGTGCAGATGGCAGAATCGAGAGAGAGAGGGGGGGGGGGAGAACCGGAGAAGGGGAGGAGAGAGGAGGGCGATGAGGGGAGGGCGAGGAGAGGAGGTGTGTGGTTGAATTAATACGGTCTGCGATTGTCGTTAGCGCTAATCAGGGGCTTCCTGTACTGAGAGGAACATGAGTTCACCTTTCCCAAGTATACCACGCACATGCACACACACCGAGACACATGCACCGAGAACACAGCACCACCAGGGTGTTCACATGCACACACACCTGCACTCTCTCTCCCCTCCCCTCCCACCCCATCCCTCGCTTCCTCCTCACTGTCCCCGAACACTACACGTCCCATCCCTCTGCTTCTGCTCCCTCGCTCCGACCAACCGCTCCACCTTCGCCGCTCGGTTCCTCGCCGCTCTAAAAAGTGGCCATAAAATGGAGTTGGAAGGAAGCGCAGGCAACTGCAAGTGGAGCTTTTTCCACTCTCGGGGTGACTTAGCATGTGCTCCGAGTCACGTGAGACCACAGCAGAGCGTCGGCCCTCCCTCAGGAAGGCCCTCGTCCCAACGTGAACCCTGAGAGGTTGTGAACTTCAGCTGGAGCGCGGAGGAACTGGCAACTCGGGGTGGAGATGCACAAAGACGGCCCGAGCTGGCATGGTATCGCAGACGACATCCTGGAATGCGGCGCACAGTGACGCACTCGCGAGCCGTAAATCATTCTGCTGACATTGGCACACGGCAAGAAAGAGAGAGAGGGGGGAAAAAATAAAATAAAAAAAGCACCTAAGCCTGACAAGTCATTTGCATGTGCATAAAGTGTGTGATAGCATCTGAGAGCGTTTAGCTGCTCAGCGCCTGTGTGGCCATGATGGCATGTGGAATCCTTGGGCAATATGTCGACCGCAGAAACAATAGAAACAAGATTCCACAATGAAAATGTCATGAGTGCCCTCGCCCCTTTTCCTCTCCCTCCCTCCCTGCCTCCCCTCCCCTCCCTCCCTCCCTCCCTCCCTCCCTCCCTCCTCCCCTCCCTTCCTCTGCCTTTCTCCCAAGAGCCCTGGGGTAAGATAAATTAACGTATGTAAGATGTTGAAATAAGATATGGAAATCTTTGCCCTCGCCATCCTCCTCCATCCCCCCCTGCTTCTCCTCCCTGACCCCCCACCGCCGCCTGACCCCCCCCCCCCACCACCACCACCACCACCACCCCCCCGGCCTCCCCTTAGACCCCGTCTCCCTGCACTTCCACTCTCTTTAATAGAGTTTAAGAGTGCACAGGGAGACAGTGTGATAAATAGACTGAGAGAAATAGAAGAGATTCGGTTCAAACCTTTTTTTTTTTCTCGCAGTGCACATTTTGCGTCAAATCTATTTTTTTTTTTTTTTTTGGATTTCTTTTACAGTGCCCTGGGCTTTGCAATTGATAGCCTACTCAAAAAACTCAACCACTTCCCTCCTCCTCCTCCTCCTCCTCTTCTCCCCTCCACACCTTCCCCACCCCACTGAACCCTGGCCAGCCACAGCTGCCTGACCAGATGTGAAAGAGAAAGAAAGAAAGGGAGAAAGGGAGTAGAAGGAGAGATGAAGGACAGGGAGAGGCCACCTCCTGCGGGGAATGAAGATTGAAACGGAGAGCGCAGAGGAGGAAGAGGGGACTTTGCAGAGAGAGGAGTGGAGATAATGGGAGAGATGCAGTAATAGAGCTAAGAGTGATGTGAGAGAGCAGGCATGTAGCATAAATTATTCCTTTTTAAACGGCAGGGCCTCGTCATTAGGGACCACCTACCCGGACCACACTGGGCCTCGGTGTGGTCAGTCCACCCCCACTCTGCCGAGCTCACGCTTCCTGCAGCCCCCCGCTCGTGTCTTTCACACCTTTTCATTATCGATGAGAACCGAAACACGAGTGAGACCCGTCAGAAACAGCGACCAGAACACAGGATTCCACCACAGTTTACAGTGCAGGTTAGTGGAGTCCGCATGTATCCAGGCTCCTCCATGGTCCGAGCTGATTTATGTAGCAGCTCGGCGCTTTAAGCCCCGAGTCCGCGCTCCCCCCCCCCCCCCCCCCCCTCTCTGGGGGGCTGTCTGATTAGAGATGGGGGGAGAGAAGCCATGCACTCGCGCACACCACCATTTGGTTCTCATTACACACATGTTCATGCACACCCACAACACATGAGCGCACACTCTCGGAAATGCAGGATTGTGCAATCTCAAAGATGGAGTGGCCATACCCTAATTTTTACCCTGCTATTGTAAAACAGAGCAACTGGAATCGGGTCGCAATGGAGCGAGATGAACACTGCTAAAGGTGCAGTGTGTGAGATTTTGTGACCTCTAGGGGTGACGTTGCTTGTTGTATCCATCACCTCACCCTCACCCCTTCTGGGCATGTAGGAGAACCTATGGTCGACTTCAGTTGTCATTAAAACTCAGAAGATTTTTAGTTCGTCTAGTACCACTATGTTTAGAACCACTTTTACTACTGTGAGAAACGTGGCGACCCCCTTCTCATGTAAATATACATTAATCTGATTATAAATTCATTAAAATGACAGTATGTAAATATATATATATTTTTTGCAATATTTTTTAGAAGTGACAAAAATGACCGAAGTCTTACACACTGCACTTTTTTAAAGGTGATTATGAAAATGTTAGTTGACAAAAATGGGCAAAATTGTACGCACTGCCCCTTTGAGATAAGAGTTCAGTAGACTTTTCACATGCGATGGCGTTGGCGATTCATCCGTCCTGATGTTGATTGTCTTGGTTGTGTTCAGATCCATTGACTCTTCGTCCATTCCAAGGTAAATAGTTTGAACAGTGCCATCAGACTGGTGCCGCCGGGGGGGCCGCCCCCGCCGCCCCCCCCCCCCCCCCCCCGAAACCTGATAGAGCCTGGTACACCCCATGCTGTTTAACACATGTGTTAATATGAGAGGACTGTAAACACTCAGCTGTAATCACAGACCACAGCATGTGGTCACTTCAACTGCAACGAAATGAGGAGATGCACGTGTTGGAGGTAGAAACGCGAGCGCCTCAGGGGCACGAGGCGAATTCACAGGATGGAACGCTGATTTTAACAGCTGACCAATGCGTATGCAGACAGGATGTGTGTGTGTGTGTGTGTGTGTGTGTGTGTGTATCATTCAAAAGTTGTTTGCCGTGCACCACCACCCTTACACACATTCACACACTCTCCCCCCAGGACTGGTTGGTGGGTGTATCCGCTCCTGATGTGTAGGTTACAGTGTCTCGCGCCTCAGCGCCGGGTCATTCTCAGACCGTCCCCTGCACCTCACCTCACATGCCATCAGGCCGCAGCAAAGGGCGGAAACACATTATCCACGTAGCTTCACCACGCCCCTGTCCCCCGACCTGGTCTGGGACGAGACGCTGGTGCGCTGATGGGTAAACCAGATGCAGTCCGGCATGGCCGCCGATAACAGGTTATGATCCGCACAATAAAGATCAGTGCAGCCTGACAAGTCATCAAGTGAGAGTAATTGAGGAAACTTTACAGATGAAATATTTTCCACATAAAGTAAATTATGGTTTGGAGTATTTTAATTTTATTCTCCTGTTTTTATGTCAATATAAGTAATAATTTGATGTCCTAAATAAGTGTATTAAATCCTTGCCTTTTTTGTCGCTTATTATGGGCCCATGGCAGTGAGGAGAAGTGGACCCGGGTCGCTTTTGATTATTATTGAGACTATTTTAATATGAATAATGTAGAAAAATCAAATTTCCAAAAATCAAGTACTGAGATTTTAATTGCAAGTTATTATTTATTTATTTTTTCTGTCAGGCCTTCTGTATGTAAATCCCTTACCAGGTACTGAGGAATGTGTGTGTGTGTGTGTGTGTGTGTGTGTGTGTGTGTGTTTATGCTGGTATGGAACAAAGCACCTGTTAAGGCGTCTGTCGTCATTTCAGCCTCGGCCCCCGGTGGTTTGGTCCAAGTGTGAAAAGAACAATGAGGTATAGCTGAGACGTTTCTACAGGGGACATAGTGGAGACAGATGCTCTCTCTCCAAGGGGGTGTCGCTGTCTGACAGGAAGCATAGGTCAGCGCTGGACGTGTGTGTGTGTGTGTGTATGTGTGCGTGTGTCTGTCTGTCTGTGTGGCCAGGTCCACACAAGCAGGTCAGGGCCGGCAGGAAATGACCCCAAACATGTGCAAGACAATTTAACCCCCTCTGTGCTGTGCCATCGTCCCACTGGAGACGATTATGAATATCACCCAGTAGCGATTGAAGGCATTGCGCTATTGTGAGCCTGTTTGCATCCGCGGCTAAAAATATCAAAACGTAAACTGGGAGCCTCCTATTTTTAACCGAGGATGTTGAAAAGTGAAGTGGGTCTGTCGGTCGGCAGGTAAAGTGTGAATTTATTGCGCGGACAGTTTCCAGGTCACAGATGATTATCTGGCCGCGTGCTGACGTAGCTCTTGGAAATGGATGAAGTAACAAAGTGTCTACGTGAGCATCCGAATACGAGCGAGAATATTTGGAATGCTCGAGCAGAGGTGCTCTAAATTTAGCTTTCCCTTGACTTTCCCTCACCCCCTCCCTACTCTTCTGCCTTCCAGTCCGAAACAATGGACCCCCTGTGTCCCTCCCCCATCCTCCCCCACCCACACACACACACTCCCTGTGCCATTATAGGATGTGCTGCCTCTCCCTGTTAAGGTGTGTGTGTGTGTGTGTGTGTGTGTGTGTGTGTGTGTGTATGTGTGTCCACGCACTGGCCTCCAGGGTCCCATAAGGAAGAGCACAAATGTTTAGCAGCTCCTGTGCTCACTTCTAAATGTTGTTTCCGTGGCGACAGCGACGTTCTGCCTAGGTGGACAGGAAGCAGCCCTCTGGGACGTTAGGAATTGGCAGACGCCGGGTCCTGACTGACGCTGAGGGCAAGAATACAATATATTTGGCCAGGATGGTGCTGCCTGTCAGCAGACACGTTTACATCAGTCTCCTCCAACTCCGACTGACCTATTAAGTCATCGCGTTACATAAACGGCGTAGTTCATACCCAGAGTCCGCGTGTCTTCATCCTGCTGCCATTCCGTAAGGGCACGGCCTGCGACAGTAGCGCTGGATGGGGTGATCTGAGGTTCATCCTGTTTTGGTGCGTGACCGCGACCTTGAGAGATGTCACTTTCCTGGAGCGTCACGTTAAAAACAGACGGCTGTTGTCATCAATCGCTTGCGAGGAAGCTTCGCTGGCAGCTCATTAGGTCATCCTCTGTGTGTGTTCTCGTCTATTCTCAGCCAATATCTGAGCATACAGGAATATAAGCACACGCGGGTCAGATAACCACACAACCAAACAATACAAACGGCGTCTTGGGGAAATCAACCGTTTCACTTTTAATCCACCAAAGAAAAACGATCATCTGTAACGTTCCAGTGTGAAGGCCTACGAGGTTGCTCGCTGCAAGACCATAGTTGGTGAATAGACAGGAGAGGTGACACATTTTAGTCTTAGATTTTTTTTACTGTCATTTTTTCAACTCGCTGGTTGCTCTGGATTTCAATTGTATACGACTGAAAATACTGCTTGGGTTGTTTTTCAGTTTGTAGATTTTCAGTTTTGCTGCAGTTTTTTTGACTTTTTATAACTCTGACTGTTGGAAGTGGTGATGCACACACCCACAGTGACTTTTTTAATGGTATAAAAAAAAAACGTCTGCACTTTTTTCTCATTTGTTTGTGTTAACAATCAGCTTCCTTTTTACATCATGTGCTCATACCACATTAAGGGTGATATTTGGATGGATGGATGGATCATCCTCCTTATTTACCTAGTTTGTGGTCTATTTGGAAACTTTGGACTTGAATTTAAAGGTACATTTTGTGACATTGTGTAAAAAGGTTGCATCTTGCAACTGGATTGTGCTAACTTTTCCCTTCCAAAAACCAAAGCAGAACCTATGGCAATCAATTAGAATTCAAAACATGTTTAGTTTGTCCATTCTGGGCTTCTGTAAAAAAACATGGTGGTTCGACAAGGCAGACTCTGACGAGAGAACCTGCTCCTGAATGACATATAAACTCATTCTAGGGTTGCGAAAACAAGCATTTGGACACAAACATCGCTCGTTCCTACCACTGGAAACCATGTCACGTAAATCGTACACACCAGGCCTTTTAAGCTGCCGCTTTTTATGTTTGTGATGAACGCTGCTTACTTCTAATCACCGATTTACGAGACAGGAACTTTTCCCTGAAACCCTCCATGCGGGTCTTCTGGGCCTCATCTTCTCCTCTTTGGTCACTTCCTCCGTCTCCTTGTTCTGCTGCTCGCTGGACAAATGTGTGCATGTGTGTCAGGGTCCATCTCTGTGTGGCAGCGTTCCAGTAGAACTCGAGCCAGTGAGGGGTCTGTGTCTCACATCCCTCTTCAATCAAACACAAACACACACGTCCGGCCAGCTTGGCCCACGCTATCTTCCCCTGCCTCCCAGTGCCAGATGCACACACCCTGCGCTCTCCCTCTCCTCCTCCTCTCCCAACATTCCTCCTCTGCCTCCTCGCTCTCCTCTGCTTGCTTTTCCTCTCCAACCACCCCCTCGACGCCCCGCGCCCCCTCGCCGCCCCCCTCCTCCTCGCCTCAGCACCCCTGTGCATCACATTGTCTCCCAGCTCTTCATCTTTCTCCACTTCCTGTGTCCTGCTCCTTGTGCCCTCTACATCCCCCGCCTCCTTCCTACCCCCGCTTCGCCGGGCTCCTCTCTCTCCTCGCGACGTGACTCGCAGCACAGACAGTGGGGCCGCTGCCAGCAAGGCCGGGGCAGAAGATGTTCACTCGCCGGCTGGGATGTCCCCCGCGCATGTCCGACGGCGACGCGCATGCCGCCGCACGTCGGCACGCAAAGATGCGGTTCGCGCTGAATTAGTTTTCACCTCTTTATCTCCATCGCCACATGCTTGAGAAATGATCTGCATATGTTGAGAGTGTGAGAAATGTGCTTTGTGTTGCTGTCACAAATTTGAAGCACCGGTTGTATATATACTTTGGCTTGGAATAGAGATCGGAGCAAGAGGAAATGGCTCATCTGACTCTGTCCAAACATAACAAAATCCACTTGCCAGCATTTTTAAAATTAAGCAATCGGTTGAACCGAAGTAGGAGATTTGTGGGATTTTCCGAGAGCAACGTCGCTGCACAGCAGCATCGTAGTTCAGTGCTTAACTCTCCATAAAAGCTTCCATTTGATTTTCTAACTTTTCGATCTGCACAAATTAAACACAAATTTCCTAGAGATTATTACACTTTTTTAGTTTTTATTTTCAGTCACATTTAAATGTATGCAATTTCACTGCCCCCAGCTCTTAAAGGTGCAGTGTGTAAGATTTGGTGACATCTTGAGGTGACGTTGCCTGTTGTATCCATCACCTCACCCTTATCTGCAGGAGAACATATGGTAGACTTCACTTGTCATTGAGGATGTTTAGTATGTCCACTCTGGGCCACTGTAAAAACGTGGTGGCCCCCGTAGAGATGACCTACTCTTCATGGGTGGGCATATTTCAGGCTAGTGGACGAAAAATAATAAACTACGTCATTGTTTTGTAATATTTTTCGAAGTGAGAGAAACAACAGACATCTTACACACTGCACCTTCAACGTCGTCATACATCCAGGCAATGGCATTTATCATTTCATCTCACTCTGAGGGGGCGGGGACAAAGAAATGAGGGATAAAACATTCAAGAACCAGAATAGGTCTTGTTCCCATAGAGTGAGGAAAGGATCATTGAATGATTTCATGTGACTATAATGACAGGTCAAAGGTCAGATTGCGAACACTAGCCCTTGTTCACTCCAAAGCGCCATAGGACAATTGAAGCCGTGCTGGCACACATGTTATAGATGGTATAGCTCTATTATATGTTTGTGTGTAAATGTGAATGTAGTATTAAGAGGAGTAGCTGTTGTGTGTCGACAAGAAAACACTATATGAATGCAGTCACATTAAACTTTGTGAGTCCAACACTGTGGCCCTCGTTAAAAACATCAACTCGGAAAATGATATTCAGGGGAGCAGAGTTCAATACACCCTGTGGCTCATCAGAGAGCAGTAATAGTAGAGCTGTTGTCTCCAAAAATAGAAACATTTGAGACATTAGGCTGCAGGCGTGTTATGTCCTAACAAAGCACTGAGACACAGCAGGTAAATATATTTGTGTTCCTTTTTATACCTTCAGCAGTTTGAATGTAGAGATGAACTCGTGTCACTTTCCAGAAACATGATTTCAACGGGAGAAAGGAAGGAAGGATGGAAGGAAGTATAGATGGATGGATGGATGGATGGATGGGAGAGGGGATGGAACAAAAGAATACTGGCAAAGACAGACAGACGCATAGAGGGAAGTAAAGAGTGGCCATAGAGAAACAATGATGGAAGGATAGAGTGAAAGAAGGGTGGGAGAAAAAAAGAGTGGAGGGAAATGAAGAATGATGGGAGACAAGTTGCAGCTGGTGCTGGAAGTCAGGACGATGCCAGTGGAGGGCATGAGAGCAATCAACAGAACGTTCCAACACAAGACACCAGAACTCATTACATACACACACACACACACACACACACACACACACGTTGGCGAGTGTACTTGCAAATGTTATCAGGGGGTTGAAGATGGAGGCTGAGGACGTCGGGACCATCCCTCTCCCCTTGTTTACACTGAGTCTAAACAGCAGAGCAGCCACTGAGGCTAATGGGCTTCTAATCTACAGCTGGACGACACACACATGTTGTCCTCCGAGCCGCCCCAACATGCAGCTAACCTCTGTGCCACATGTGCATTCGCAGCATTTACTCAATACTCTTCCACTGACGTGTGTTATGCGACTAAAAATATTTATGTTGACGTTTTAGTGCCTAGAAATTAACTTTTTTTTATTTTTTTTTTTACATATATTTACATTTTGGCAGATGCTATCACTCCGAAAACAACTTCGCCTACTTTTATCACCCACATGGGAGGTAATTTGCAGTTTGGTATATCGCTCGAGGATGTTACTGTCATGTGGAGAGGGTGAGCCACAGATCAAACCACCGACCTGACAATGAATGAGCTGCACATTCCCTTTATTTGTTGTGAGAGTAATGAAAAGTAAGAGGATGTTTGCTGGATTTAATCATTAGAGAGAGGTGCACAAAAGCAACACCCGTTTTCTCACCTTTGCAGGTTTCTGATTCTGTGTGAGCACACACACACACACACGCACGCACGCACGCACGCACGCACACACACACACACACACACACGCACGTACACTCGTGCACTCAAAGTGAAAGTGATGAGGCACTTGGTAATTTATTGGCCTTGTCAAACTGAACCGAATACTAATGGACTGCTTTTAAATGTGTAACTCCACACTGAGTAGGTAATGGACACCCTGTTCTTAACAGCTCAGTGACTTACGGTTCTGTGAAATTCACGCGCGCACACACACACACACACACACACACACACACACACACACACACACACACACACACACACACACACACAC
>JAFBJT010105934.1:52230-65905 GCA_016785325.1 Chascanopsetta lugubris | reverse complement strand
CCCCCCCCGGCTCATCGAAGGGTAATGGAGTCAAAATGACGAATCCGTGAAAACGTCAGTCTGTCGTTGTCCTGTTTTATTGTTGCTGACCCGACAAACACGTGACACACTGCACCTTTAAACTCCGGCTGCTCCGGATTCTGTTTCTGCTCAAAACACAATAACTCCTCATCGATCCTTATGGATTTTCTTTGGTCCATTTTGCGATAATCACATTTCCCCAGTGGGGTCTCGGGGGTCGTATCTCAGCGTTATGACGCCTCCTGTCCCCCAGGGGGCGCTCAGGCTGCTCCACGCTCCAGATGAATAATCCCATCGCTGTGATGGATCAGCGCCGAGAGCGATGGACTCAAATGGATCCAGAGGAAGTCTCGTGTCCTCGAGTCGCTTCACTCCTGTGGTCCAGGAGCTTCGGCCTCGCACTTCCTGTTTTGCTGTATTGTTTGTAAGTGTGTGTGTGTGCGAGTGTGTGTGTGTGTGTGTGTGTGTGTGTGTGTGTGGCGGTTGCGTGACGTATACTGTAGTCGTGTTGTCGTGGTTGAGAGGAAGTGAAACACGGAGCTGTGGTTCAGGTTTGAGTGTGTGTGAGTGTGTGTGTGTGTGTGAGTGTGTGTGTGTGTGTGTGTGAGTGTTTTGTGACTCAACCGTCGCAGAGTGGCGGTTGGCGTGTTCTTGGCGTGTTCTCGTGACCTTTAACCTGAACCTCACGTCTCTCCCTGTTCTCGAGACGCTTGTGATGTCACAGCCTCAGAACGTTTGATCACATGACTGGAGACAGAAATAGAAACTGGCCAATGGGAGGAGCTCAACTTTACACTGACGCCATCGTGCGTCCTAGCTAACAAAGTGATGCGGGATGAAGTGAGCGAGCCTTATTTTAAAGGTGCAGTGCGGAAGATTGCGCACATTTTTGTTGCTTCTAAAAATATTACAAAATAATAACATACTGATTTTTTCATCCATTTATAATCACATGAATGTTTTATCTTTTTATCATTATCCTCAAATGAGCCCTTTAATGTATATTTACATGAGGACTGAGTCCTCTCTACGGGGGCCGCCATGTTTTTACCGTGGCCCAGAGTGAACGTCACCAAATCTCACACACTGCACCTTTAAAGAAGAATCATCTCATCAAACACGTCAGGTTGTTTTTGGAGGCAAAGTGAGACCTCGTCCTTTCAGGGCCACATTTAAAGGTCATTGCGCAGTTTTCAGCGGAGGTGGTGATGAGGTCATGTGACCGTGTTGCTGCTGGTAAACAGTCTAATGTTTGCCTTCGCGGCCCAAATTAGTTTTATTTTGAAGGGGATTTTTATGCATTGGAGTGCCGTGCAAAAGTTGCAGTACCTCCCTTTGGCCACTACGTCAGTTTGTCCCAAATACCTGTCGTTTTCCCTCTTTAATCTTCTTTCCTGTGGAGCCTTTTTGGCGTCAAACTTTAAAATCCCTCTCCAGGTCTTTTGAGGTCAGCAACAATTAGCATGTAGCACGTTAGCATGTACGTTCGAGAAACGCAAACCAGATGAAAAGAATGAACGCGGCTATTTTTGTGCTGTTTCCTCGGTTTGTTTTCACAGCTCAGGCCTTTTCTGTCTTTGGTGGGTTCTCACGCTGCCGCGCTCCGATAATCCACTCTCAATTAGCGTCACGTGACTTGATTCCTGCCATGTGACCTCTCTCCTCCCCGGTTACATCACGGCTGACACACTCCAGGCCGGGCTCCGTCCCGGGTTTTCAAAGTTATCAGTGGACGTCAGACATTCTTCGGGAAGTGGTTCGAGAAGTTGGAGGCGATTTTGTGTTTTCTCCTCCGACACAATCACATTCCTGCGCGGCGCTCAGGAGAAGCAGCGCAGCCAATTTCCCTTTTTTCAGATTAGCCGGTGCCCCGGAGGCCGTGCGGCTCGTCCTTCTTCCTAACATGTTCCCACCGCCACCACCAGCAGGACCCGGGGAGCCTGCTCGCGGAAGGGAGGGATAGATGAATACATGAAAGGACAGACCGATGGATGGATGAAGGGACTGATAGCTGGATGGATGGATGGACAGATGGATGAATGATGGGATGGACAGACAGATGGATTAAGGGATGAATACACAGATGGATGAATGGATTGACAGATGGATGGATGGATGGACAGATGGATGGATGGATGGACAGATGGGTGGATGCATGAAAGGACAGATGTATTAATGACGGGATGGATAGACGGATGATGGACAGACAGATCGATGATGGATGAAGAGATGAATGAACAGACAGATGAACGAATGAATGGATGGATAGAGGGAAGAATGAAAGGATGGATAGACAGATAGAAAGATGGATGGATGGATGATTGGACGAATAGACAGAGAGATGAACGGATGGATGGATGAATATCTTCTACTGCAATGTCCGGATAAGTAGAAGCACAAGGTGAGGAGCAGTCTGCTGCAACATGCAACTTTCACCACTAGATGTCATTTACCCCTACGCACTGTCCCGGGAAACTCTCCTTTAATTCCATGTTTGCGCGGATATTGTTCAAATGGCAAAAACTCAAAAACTCAAACTTCAATAAAAACATTTGAATCCGTCTTCTAATCTGAAACCACACTGATATCTAATCAATTCCAGTTTGAGTAATCCAGTTTACAAACAAACAAACAAACAAACAGTGAGGATTACAATTATATGCTCCTCCACTTTCTATTCCTGTCCAGTTATTTACGTCCAGACTGCAAACTTACATCTGCGATCAAATGCCTCGATGACTCACATCTACGTGTCGCCTCTCTCTATATGTCCATCTCTGCGAACGCACAGACTTTGAACGTGCAGCTTTTTACATCGAAATAGAAAAACGTGCAATTCGAAAAAAAAAAGCACGTATGAAAAAGCCAGATCTCAGCGACACATTTCTCTACATATGTTCCCACCGTCTGTAAACAGACACTAGTTTGAACCTATTTCTGACAGTGGCGGCTTCAACCTGCAGATCTGTCGCCATATGTCTTTATCTATTGGCCGGCGCCGTCGCTCCCAACGCGTTTACTCGCTCTCATCATCCGCCTCATTATCTCCGCCGCTCTCCGTCTCGTTTGTTCTCGTCTCCGTGCTCTCCCTCGCTCCCCCGCTCCCCCGGCGCTCGACTCACCGGAGCTCCACTTTGCCGTTGACCAGCGCGAGTGAGATGAAGTCCTTCTTGCCGTCCTGGCCGTTGTAGAGCAGCAGGCCGGTGGACTCGGACGCCCGGAACTCCATGGCGATGCGGACCGTGTGGTAGGCGGTCATGGTCTGGAAGGCCAGGTAGGACTGACCCCCGAATGATGGGATGTAGTACTTGATGACTGTGGAGGAATGAGAACAACAGGGTCACAGTGTGTTGACTGGTGGGTGAGAGCTGGTCGTCATGGTGACGTTTTTGTTTACTTTATGACAAATGGTATTTTGAAACTGGATCTGTCTTTGTGTTCATTGTCACCCAGTGCGGAGGTAGAAACACTTGCAGTTCACAGGGTGGCCACTAGAGCCTGCCTCTTAAAGTGAGTCAATCCCCATAGACCCCATGTTAAACTTAAGAAGTGAAGGAAACATTGAGTTTGAATGATCTTATGCTGAAAACTTTACACACTGCACCTTTAATTGACAAAATTAACCAAAACCTAACACAGTGCACCTTTAAGTGACATAAATGGACAGAAATCTTACACACTGCACCTTTAAGTGACAAAATTAACCAAACCTTTGCACACTGCACCTTTAAGTGTAAAAACACACACTGACCCTTCTCGCACACGGCGCCTCCTCGCCCGGCCGGACACTTGCAGCTGAAATCGTTGCCCTCGTCCTCACACGTGCCGCCGTGGAGGCAGGGGTGGGAGTCACACGGCTTGGCGTGCCCCTTGTGATGTGGCCTGCCCCTGGGGTGGGCAGCGGTGGTGGTGGTGGGCGGCGGCGGCGGAGTGGTGATGAGCGGCATGGTGACGGGGGGCACTGTGGTGGTGGTGCGCCTGCGGGTGGTGCCTGGCGGGCGTCGGGTGACGTAAGCGGACGTCGGCGGGAGCCTGGTGGTGGAGGTGGTGGTGGTGGTGGTGGCGGGGACGGCGGCGGTGGTGGTGACGGACGCCGTGGTGGTGGTGGTGGTGGTGGTGGTGAAGAAGGGGATGGAGGAGAGGCCTGGGAGTGACAGAGCGGAGGAACATCAGAATTAGCAAACATGTTGGCGGAGCCCTGAGGTGCTACGATTCGATAAATCACCTCATGAATATCCTGAACCCGCTTTTCATTTCCTAAATCCCGGCACACGCCCACATTACCATAATTGGTGAAGCGAATATTCTCGTCCTCCGGCTTCTTCACGGCGATGCTTGTCCCCCTGGAGGCCTTCAGCTGCTTGAGCAGGGCGCCTTCCAAGTCCTCCACCGTGTACCTGGTGTCTACGCAGGAGCACACACACACACACACACACACACACACACACAATCAGGACAAGGCCTCTGAGGAGCTCCAGCTCATTCATAGAGCTAGGACAGGGCGAGGAGGAAGAGGAGGAGGAGGGGAGGAGGGGGGGAGGGGGAGGAAGAGTGGGGCGGAGTCTGCGGGGACCGCTTGTCCTCCACCCGTTGCTTGTCAGATGAATTGCTCTCATAGTGCTGGCGGTAGATGTTGACTATACGGGTCGTGGAGGAGCGCCGAGTGCGTGAGGGGTGTGAAATGACGCTCAGGGCGGAGGAGGTGCTCCACTGCATCGAATAGTACGATGAGTGAGTGAGAAGCGGCACATTGAAACAGCTGCACTTAACGAGACAAACCTGGAATCACATCAATGGTGATGTAAACAAACGTTTCACAACTAGTTTAGAATTTGAAGAATACGTAGATTTTAATTTTTGTAAATTTTTTTTTTTACAAGTGGGGAGAGTATGGATGTATGAGATAGTAGAGTATTTCTTTTTGGCAAAATAACGGCACGGGCCACATTGCGCCCACTGGCGTGCCGATTCCAGCCCACGGGCCCTATGTTTGACACCCCTGGAACATCGCGATACATCCAAATAAATACATTTGATTCATCATTGATAATAATTGAAATAATTTAATTATTTATTATTCAAGTAGGGGGGTCCGTGGGAAGCTGTTGGAAGAGGAGGTCACTGGTTCGGATCCCACTGAGGCAGCGTATTAGCAGAGATACCCGGTGACCTGGACTTCTGGATATGACATGATTTACGTATCAATAATAACTATTATTCTATAAATAAATAATGACATATGTGTGTATATTTAGTGGTATAATGAGTGATTTAAAAATAAATTATTAAATGAATAATACCGTCAAATTGTCAGGGTCTATAAGACCGTTTTCGTCCGTGTACATGTACAGTCATTAAAAACGTGAATATGTAATGAATGTATGAATGTACTTAGCTTCAGGGCGTCACTGACCTGCACTTTGATGGATAGAACATATAACTAATTTCACATATTGCACGCAATCACAATATAAGACACACAACAATAACTGGAGATATTCTGTCTGTGGTCCTGGATCGATGATCAGCGTGGATGTGGATCGTTGTGAGTCGACCGAGAGATAAAATGAGGAGAGAGATTCAGTGTCCTACATTATCATGAGCCAAATGAAAAGATGTGATCATAACAAAGAGAAGAAAACACTCTGCCGAGGCCGCTCCCCTACACTCTTCAATGTGCCGTTGTAATAATAATAATGACAGCACAGTGAAGATGTTCCTAGTATAGCGTAGCAATAATATTGCCCGATATTAAAATCTCAGCATTGTTCCGCACATGGAGGAAACAAGAGTCATAAACAGGAAGTCACGGTTTAAGTCATTTAAGTCAAAGTTGTTACAACTGTGGCCGCACTTCCTGTTTCCGTAAAACACTGTTTACGATCCCTGGTTTATGACTATGAGGGTTTACAGTTTGTAAACTGCCTTTAAAAGTGATGAGAATTCATGTTAATTACAGTGTTGGTCAATTAAAAAAGTTATTAAGTTACTTCTCCCAAAAAGTAACTAATCTAGTAACTGAGTTACAGCATTATGAACGTAACTAGATCCCAGGCAAGGTAACTATCGGAGAATTTGGACCCGCCCTGAGTTTTGCGTTGGTGTGCGAGGACCCGCCTTTGATTGGCTCACCATAAATTGTGACTCTACTTTAGCCAATCACCATCCCTTACACAGTTGTGACTGAGAGCCTGGTTACTATAATGGAGCTTTACACAAACTCATCTGTGCATGACAACATTAAAAGTGCTGACTGAGGCATAATCTGCACAGAGGGTCCCACTTTGACCGATGGCTGACAAATGGCTGAACTAATCCCAGTGTCCTTTAAAGATGCAGTGTAAATATTACAAAACAATTACATACCATCAACCTTAAATGAGCACATGAATGTATATTTACATGAGGAGGGGGTCCTCGGGCCTCCGTAATTTTACAGTAGCCCATAGTGGACATATTAAACATCTTTTGAGTTTCAATGGCAACTGAAGTCGAGCATAGGGTCTCCTTCATGTTCAGAAGGGTGAGGGTGAGGTGATGGATACAACAAGCGACTTCGCCTCTAGAGGTCACCACATCTTACACACTTGCACCTTTAAATCCCAGAAGACTGATGGTGAGTGATTCCAAGCACGTTTGGTTTTGTTTCTCTCCGTAACTGGGATGTTTGGTGAGACTCCTTCACTTCCTCACCTGGTCTGAAATGAGCCTCCACAAAGGCCAGGATGGAGTTGCTGGGCGCCAGGTTACGGACGCGGACGCTCATGAAGTCTTTGTGCACCGCCGACTTCCTGAACAACTCGTTGAGCTGAACGAGAGAGAGAGAGAGAGAGAGAGAGGGAGAGAGAGGGGGGAGATGATAAACGAGAGCGGTAATGAGCTCTGCACTTTCAGAACGGTGAGTACGACACCCGAAGATTGTGCCGCTGCCGCTCCAAGACCCTCTCGAAATTGGGGGAAGGAACCTGTGCACCGCAAAATGACATTTAGCAGCAGCCGTGACATTCATTACCAGTTACGAGTATTCGGGGAGGAGCTAAGATAAATGTCATACTACCCTGACATGTGTGGGTGATTGGTTTTGCCTGCTCCCGCTGAGCGAGTTGTTGGAGCAGCTGGAGGAGCTCCGCCAGGAGTCGAATGCTCCTTTGAGCCCACAGTGACATTACGGCGCTTACAGAGTTTGCCTCGAGCTCCCCCCGAAAATAAAAATAGGACAATTTTTTACGCTCGGACGTACGCGGGCGGCCACGCCGAAATCCAGAGAATTCCAGCCCTGGTTGCCGTGGCGGCGGATTAGCGGCGGGTTGGAATCACAGGAGCCACAAGGGGGCTGGTTGGTAACCCACTTGGTAACCGGCGCGTCCTCTGCCGTTGTTCCCGGCGCGGGTCGCTCTGCCCACCTCATCGGCATTTCCTCAAAAGCGCCTGAGGAGAATGAACGAGCGGGAGGAAGTGGAAGAACCTGCAGTTCACAGGGTGGCCACTGCTTTATTTGAGCGAGGTTTGCGGATCATTAAGGGCCGTGGCCTCTTGAGCGACACCTGGGCCACGTTCTGGGGATGCTGCCACCCCCATTGGCCAACCATGAAATGCACGTCTTTTCACTTCCAATTGGGCTTCAACCGTCTGCACGGGGGGTTGGCCCTCGGCCCACCCACATCGCTCTACCAGTGCTCCGCCTCTTTGCCCATTTTAGGATTAGGATGAGTGGCGTATTCATCATTTTTTATATATGTTTCTTAGATTCTCCTTTATTTTATCATTCTTTTGAGAGTGTATAGTTGTATCTGGGTTTATATATATATATTATTATTATAATAATATATATATATAATATTATATATTATTATAATATATTATCTGGTCCTTCGACTACCTCTATGTTTATTGTTTAATGTGAGCGAACTGTGGTACTGAATTTCCCAAGGGATTAAATAAAGTATTTCAATTCAATTCAATTCAATTCAATTCAATCAATTCAATAAACCAGGAAGTAGGAGGAGTGAGGCACCAGCAAGAGTGAACCGCCAACGATGGGCCACATCAGCACTCTGCAGAAACGTGTGGGTGATGTCACGGATGCTACGTCCAACTTTATTTACAGTCTGGTGTCACTTTGTTGCCATGACAACTGTATGGAGGCAGGGCTTATTTTCTTGATTCAATTGAGGTTTGAAATTGCGCATAATTAAGGGGCATGGCCTCTCGAGTGACACACCCCAGTTCTGCCTGTGCTCAGCAGAGGTTAGGCGTGTGTGTGTGTGTGTGTGTGTGTGTGTGTGAGAGTGTGTGTGTGAGTGTTTGTGTGTGTGAACTGTAATTTTTCAGGGTGTGTGACAGTAGATGAGGAGGAAGTAGTGGCTGTCAAGTGGCGTGCCAGGCTTCAGAGACACACCGGCTAAGACCTCTAATGAGCACACACACACACACACACACACACACACACAATTATAAACAAATGCCCGTTCCATCTGAGCAGTGAGGCTCTGGCTTGACATCAGAGCCACGTGCGCTCGAAGGTCTGAGCTCAACACAGAGGAGGAATGGAGGAGAAATATGGGCGGGGTTAAAGCTCTGTGATTACCGCGCGCTCGCTCATCGTCCGCCGAGGACTTGGCTTGGCTCGCGGTGCCTGGCGTCGTGACCGTCCACACATGACTCGCGTCCGGAAAAAAAGGACCTCGGTGAGTCCAATCCTAATTACACTCACATAAGACGGCGGCGCAATGAGATACAGCGAAGTGTTCGGCCAGAAATCTGCAAATTGGTCGTCGGTGGAGAGCGCTTCTTAAAATCGTGTCATTCCTTTCATTAAACCGAGGAGTATCTTTTGGCTTTGAGCAATAAGCGCTCCGCAAACTCATGCTAAGTAAGTTAGTCTTCATTTTGATGAACGAGAGAAAACTTTCATTGAAATGTACACTCTCAGAACTCATGAACTACTGCTCGACGTAGAGTGGAGGAGACGGCGTGGGGAGGACAGCTCTGTTCACACGGAATCGATCATCCTTGGGATTCTAATAGTGGAGTGAAACCCACAACCTCTCAACACAAGAGCATAAACTACTGCTCAAAGCAGAGTGGAGGAGACAGTGTGGGGAGGACAGCTCTGTTCACACGGAATCGATCATCCTTGGGATTCTAGTAGTGGAGTCCTCTCATGAAACCCACAACCTCTCAACACAAGAGCATAAACTACTGCTCAAAGCAGAGTGGAGGAGACGGTGTGGGGAGGACAGCTCCGTTGACGCCGACTTGATCGTCCTCTTCACTGCATCAAAATGGCGTCTGTTATAGTGGAGCTTTCGAATGAAACGCACCACCTCATGGTACATGAACATAGACTGCTGCTGAAAGCAGAGAGTGGGGGAGACGGCGTGGGGAGGACAGCTCCGTTGACATTTCATTTACTGTCCGCTGGGTCACTCAAATCGGGTTTGTAACCGTGAAAAGCACAACCCTTACCACACACGGACATACACGACCGCTCGAAGCCGAGTGGAGGAGACGGCGGGGGGGGAAACAGCGCCGTTAACATTGAGCGAATCATCCTCTGAACCACTTTACAATGACGGGAGAAAGTTTGTCAGAGTGGAGCCTCGTAATAAACGGGATGCCCATTGCGTCGCCGGTCGATCGCCGGCAACGTCGCCCGTCACATGTCAACACGGGAGAGAGAGAGAGAGAGAGAGAGAGAGAGAGAGAGAGAGAGAGATACACACACAAAGAGAGCGTGCGTCAGAAAGTAACACATAACTTGTCCTCCTCCCCGTCGACAACGCGCAGCGAGCCGCTGGCGTCGGTGGATCATTTGAACTTGGTCAGTTAAAGAGTAGCTTGCATGGCGTCCAAAGGAGGAGAGGGTGCGGGGAAGACAGCTCAGTTGCATTTTTCATTGGCTTTTTACGACGAATAGCGGAGCCCTCGGATAAAATGAGGAAATCTACAAAGCTCAAAGCAGAGTGGAGGAGATGGAGTGGAGAGGACCTCGCCACTGACATTGAATTCATCAGCGGTGGATTTCCACGAAGCCGGAGCTGAGCTCCGGAAACAGAGTCGTTCTCTCTTAAAAATCAACTCATTCCAATTGTTCTTTCCCTCCAACCACACTCTGTATTTTCAACTTTCCACCGTAATCTCCCCAACCTGAGACGTCCGTCTGTTTGAGCCGGGCGGAACATGACTCGGCAGCTTCGGCGCTGTCGAGTCGGCGAAACTCGCCTGTAGGAGCTCGACCAATTTGATCAGTCTGAGTTCTGTGCCTCGTGATTCTTTGAAATGTCTCCTCCGAAGCCACCGGACGAGGATGTTGTTGGGGAGGCGGAGAGAGCGCGAGTGGACTCAGTGTTAATTGAGTTTCTTTGGACACTCGGGGGGCGTTCGAACGAGCTGGAGACAGAACATGCGGCTGTTTATCCAATCACGTCGGCGCTGTGGTGAACACGTCACCGAGGTGTTTCTCCATAACACAGCTTTCCAGGTCACCTCCTGTTCACCGTTGACTTTTTTCATGACTGTTTCCATAACAACCAGAAGCCCAGCATATACCGACTTGCAGTCTTTTAGGGTGGAAGTGAGGAAGTGAAGAAAACGGAAAATAGAAAGACTCAAGAGTTCACAGGGTGGCCACTTGAGGCAGTCAACCCTCGTAGCTGGGTGGAGGAGATGGTAGAACGATCAACTTTCAGAGGTGAATGAAACATATTTAAAGTCCAGTTCAGGGGTGGGCAACCTTTTTTGACGAGGGGCCACATGACAAAGCCGAACTGTGTTGGGCGGCCACATCGGCAAAGGGGTGGTGGGGGGAGGCGGGGGGCATTTGATTCATTTAAATTAAAAAAAAATGCATTATTCCTCCTTTTCTCCATCCTTCATCGCCCTCTGTGATTTGGGACATAATCAGACTACAAGCTCAATTTGGCGAATATTCATAAATGGCCGTCTGCAGTGTAGACACGACGACAACAACAACAACATGGCGACGAACGTATGAATCACGTGTTCCATACTTACGGCACTCTCTATGCTGCGGGCGGTCTCTCCGAACAACTCGGACTTGGGGTCCTCCATCTCCGGGGTGTAGAAGATCTCCTGGCCCTCCACGCGGTCCAGGTGCAGGAACCCGCTGAACCTCATGGTGGCTGGAAGGAGAGGAGAGGAGGCGAGGGGGGGTGATGGGGGGAGGCGACACAACAACTCAAACCTCTCACATCCCACTGCCTTCACTTCACACGGTGTCCACTTCGGGGGTAGTGCCAACTTGTTGGGGTTAGTGATGCATTGTGTACCAAGGGGGGTGGAGTTTAAAAAGGGGCACGGGGGGTGGGGGGGTGGTGGAGGAGATGGAATGGTGAGGTATGAGGGAAGGAAAGGAGGGAAGGAAAGGAAGGAAGGGGGTGGGGGGGGAATGGGCCAGTTTTACCAGACAGAGTTGAGTCCCAAAAGCGGGCCGGGGCATGGAGGGCTGGGTAAAAAGACAACAAGTTAGACGGACACACAAAGACATGACGGAACAAACTGTCCACGATCCGTCGACTCCTTTAAACAGTTTCTCTGCGCCGGAGCCGAGACTCGAAGTAAAGCAGGAAGTGGAAGGGATTGGTGTGTGTGTGTGTGTGTGTGTGTGTGTGGAGTGCCGAGGCAGTGTTGCAGGGGCTTTCACGCCGCTCGTAATCAGCAGAACAAATTGCCCAAATCAATCATGGCTGCTGCCCCCTTCCTGCGCAACACCGGGGCGAACGGCGAGAGCACTTGTATGATTATCATGAGAGATGGGGCGTAATTGTCTCCTTAATGCAGTCGGACCGGTGACTGACACAGCCCGGTTAGAATTGCCCCAACAGGACAGCGACCGAGATGCCCCCCCCCACAACCACCCCCCCCCCCTCCGTCCCCCTCCGTCCCCCTCCGTCCCCCACCACTCTGCCGTCCCCGTCCTGGGCTTTGTTTCGGGGGGGAGTTGCCGTCCCCTCGTCAGGGTGTGAGAGTCGGGGGAGACTCTCGCTTTGACGTGAGGGTGTGTGGGGGGGGGGGGGGGGGGGGGGGGGGGGGGCAATCTGTCTTTTAATCTGCAAATTAGACAAACATCACAGCGAGTGATTTTCTTGCCCGGTGCCGTGACGAACATAAAAAGAGGGAGAGAAAGGAGAGAGAGAGAGAGAGAGAGAGAGAGAGAGAGAGAGAGAGAGAGAGAGAGAGAGAGAGATGAAAGCAGGGACGGGAACATCTGACTAGAGTTAAGCGGGAATCAGAAGGGATTGGTTAGACTTCCCTCAGCGTGCCATTAACTCTCGCATGAGCACTTGCTGACCGTGACCCACCATGTCATATCTACGGCCCCCGCTTAAACGTTAAAAATGGCCGACACTGGCTAACACGTCAGGGCAAAGGAGTTGCTCGCAAAAAAAAATCAGCGCAGTGTGCTGTTACTGATGAAAATGTAAATCGGAACCTCGTTTAAAATTCCGGACAAGACTGTTGTCATGTAACAGCAGTTGAAAGTTAGCACTGAACTTTTTTACAATAAGCGCTGAAGAAGGCTCGTTTCATTTTTAGGTCCTGGTGCTGGAGTTCCACAGGGCTCTGTACTTGGATAGACACTTTCTAATTCATGTATGTTTATGTATGTTTTAATCATCTTATTCCTTATTATTAGTCAATCCCCATAGACTCCCATGTTCAAATGGGTGAATGAACCATGTATAAAGCCTGGTATGAACGACACTTTTGGGGTGTGGCCTCCTGGGTGACACCATGGGCCCACCACAGCCCCCCCCCCCCCCTGTGCTCCGCCTCATTGTTCATTTCTGGATGAACCAGGAAGAGGGAGGAGCTATCCTCCCTCCAATCCTCATAAGCACACACACGCAGAAACCGAGGGGTGATGTCATCGATGCTGCATCCATCTTTCTACGGACGTCACACAAAGTAGGAGTCGTTTTAAAGGTGAATTCCACCATTTTCATTCTCTCCATCGTAGCTTGCTGGCTGCGTTTCTGTGTAATATTGTACGTTCTACGCAAACACATTACGCACAACACAAACGGGACTGAACCGAAGACTGAACTCATCTGGAGACGAGCGCATCGACCAACGAGTCCTTTGTGCAATGAGACGCCGAGGCGGTGGACATTCAGGTACGACGCCGTCATCTCACCTCTAATGAGACGGGATTGGCTGAGCCCGTCTTAGGGGAGGGAGGATCTGGCGCGTCGAGGCGCCCGCGTCGCTGCCGGCTTTCATCGCTAACACTTGAGCTGAATGCAGTATTGATCGGCTGCGTGCCGTCATTGTTGGCGCAGATAAATGTTTACAGGCTTCGAGGAGGATCGGTTAAAGCTGCTGTCTTACAGCTATAACCCGGGTCTAAGGTTGTTTGGATTTGGGGCCAAATGCCGTCAAATCCAACCGGAGCAGATCCCAGGTCCCCCGCCTCGGTTTGACTATAAATTAAACAATATAAAGTTTGAGGGCCAGGCTCATGTCTTCGGATCATACAGTGGAGTTTGTGGCACTGACAGAGGGTGATGAAAGATAAAGAAAAGGAGGAATGATTTAAAAAAAAAAAAAAGAATATTAATTTAATTTGATTTGATTTGATTTGATTTCATTTTAAAAAGGAAATAAAAAACAAAAATGTGAAATAGTGACA
>JAFBJT010105934.1:34461-46438 GCA_016785325.1 Chascanopsetta lugubris | reverse complement strand
GCGTCCCCCCCCCCCCATATGTTATTATTATTATTTGATGTGCAGGGTTTTCCTCATACAAAAGTAATCCCACTCAATCGTCTTTAATCAGCCCTGTGTGGCGCTGTTGTGCTGTGTACGCTACATTTCTGGGCAGCAGCATTTGGATAGCTAAGTGCCGCTTGTTAGCATGTGCTGTAATGGATTGTGATGGGAACACAGCAACCACGCGGACGAGCCAGTGCCTTTTCTGCCCGAGTACAATTTGCAGTATACGGGCTTCACGGGAATCCTTCAAAGGGTCATAAAAGGCAGGAAGTGCAGGTGCAGTGTGTAAGATTGGGTGACATCTAGAGGTGGAGTTGCGTGTTGAGCTCATCACCTCACCCTTACTCTTCTGAGCATGAAGGAGAGGCCATGGCAGGCTTCAGTTGTAAATATAGATTAATGGACTCATTTCAGGGTAATGTAGGAAAAAATAATACATTCAGGTGATTCTAAAGTCGTGGAAATGTCAGCATGTAATTGTTTTGCAGTCTTTTTTAGAAGTGACAAAAATGACCGATATCGTACACACTGCACCTTTAAATAGCCTTAAAAAGTCTTAAATCAGCTTCCAGTAGTGGTAGATTGTATCAGACTTGTGAAGGTGATATTTACTACATTTTCAGTGTTGCATTTTTAAGCCGACAGATTCAAATAATCACACCATATAATTTACATCGTGGTACACACTCCCGTCCAGGCGGTGGCAGTAATGAGCACCGACGAGCTGACGAACATTCACAGAAACAGGGAGCAGCGTCAAAGAAACGTCATTTCATTGTATGGATCAAGATACATCTCCTGATAGGAGGTGAAGCAGATATTATGGGACAGGTTACCGTGGTAACGGCGTGTCCAGGTCCACGGTGTTGGTGTTGTTTTTCACTTCCTCGGGTCAGCGTTACCGTCATGGCTGGGAAAACGAGGCAGCTTAACCACTGACTGTGGGAGAGGTGTCGATTACCATTTGACTGACTGCTACTTTTGGTGTGTTTTTTTTTAATCTCTTTTTCCCTCTGCAGTAAAAAGTTGATCCATGTTTATGCAGCGAGTTTGATATTAGCGTCAGACAGTAAGCCCACTAATCCCTGCATCGTGCGGCTGTTGCGGCGGAACGATCGCCGGCTCTGTATTAAAAGTGCCGTTTGAAGTTTGCTGTTAATGGATCCGGCGCATTCACTTTTTAAACCTGGAGGTGAGAGAACACTTTGGGAGTTTGAAATCAGCCTCCATCGTGTAATCATGGGGGCTCTTTTAAAAGGGGAGCCTGTTAATTTCCATAAACTTTCAGTTTTGCCAGCTTTGATGGAGAGAACCGCTCCCGCCTGTCAATCAGCGGCGTGATTACGCTTTGAAACATTCTTTGTAGACGAACGGAAATGATCTGCTTTGATTTGCCTCTGTTTAATCTCCGTGTCACATTCTTCAGTCTGCACTTTTGCCCGCAGAACATCTTTAAATCTGCACAAAGAGAAGCGTGTGCAGACTCACTCACTCTATACATGTTTCATGGAGGCACGGGCGAGTACAGGTGGAAGCTGAGCAGCTCGTCTTCACCTAGTTGAAATTCTTTTCACGTCCTGACAGACATTAATAGATAAAGGATGTCTGCAAAAAGATTTCTGTTACCTACTGTTCTGTTCTACACGTGAGCGGCCATTTTATTTCGAATACAACAAAATGATCGGCTGGTGTCACCTGACCTGACTCCACTTCCTGTGTGCGCGCTCTCACAGTCCGGAGAGCCTCACAGTGTTGAAACGGAGGTTAGCGAGTTCGCTAGTTGTAATTAATGTGGTTGGTGTCAACAGAGCTGTCCTCCCAGCGCCGTCTCCTCCACTATAGCCTGCTCTTATCTTTCCAGAATGAGTGACTCCTTCTTTAACAGTTTCTTCTTTCACGTCATCATTTGAAAATGCCTCAATAATAGTTGTTTAAATCTGGTCTGTACCTGTATTTAGGATCTAACTGAGATAGCGTATAGATGTTGGCCACCGCAGGAAATCATGTAGCACATGTGGCCCGAACATCCCGACTTGATGAGAATGAATCTGGATGTGAACCTCTAGTGACACACACGTACGGTTCGGATCCTCGTTGTTTACTGGAGGCTCAGATCTGGAAAACAGAGTGGGAATGGAGCATGGAGCTGGAAATGTAATTCTTTTTAATATAGTCCAGTGTCTTTCCCTTTTCCCCCCTGATTTGGTAATTTGGGAAAAACTCAAACACAGCTAATACACAGACGATGGAGCTCATCAAGCTGTGCACAAAGACAAACAGTGAAAATGAGGCTCCACATAACACTGTCCTCCCACTGTCATTTTCACACTGTGCTCCAGGACCAAAAATATCACCAAGGGATTCCTTGTTTTTGTAATAAAGGGATATTACGCAACTTACAACGTGAACACATATTCGAAAAAAGATACAGGGTAAAAATGGAAATCTACCCCAAGAATGTTTCTGTGTGAAGAAGCACAGAAGCCACAGCATTATTGCCCTGTCTGTTATTAGTCTTACATAGATATGCAATAGACTGTAAATAAAGATGGATGACACGGCAGTTTAAATCCCCTTGATTGGCCCCTATTGGCTGGAATATGACTCATGAACCCTGCCTCCTCCATGTAAGTGAATGGGACATGGATCAGTCTTTAAAAACTCAATCTACCTGTTTCAGAAAAACACCAATAACAATGTCTGACAAATGCAAGTGCGATTATCTACCGCCAGCAGGTGGTGCTGTGACCATCACTCAAATAGGCCTAAGCGATATGCTAGCTGATATGCTAGCATGAATGGCTTTGAGGCGTCTTGCTATTAAACATCTGCCTCCCCATGCCAGGTGTTGTTGACCTGAGTGGGAGGAGCCATGTCGTCATCAGACCATGGGTTATATCTGTCCAATCCTCAATTGAAACTACTATATACAGAAGCAATAGCCATAGGTTGCCAGATCAAGGGTCATTTCCTGTAGTGAATGGGACTTTTTTTTAAAGTGGCTGCACAAAAGAAAAAGAAGAGGAAGAACGCTGTGTTATATACAGTACATACAGTCGGTGATTGGCTGCAGCCTTCAGCCTCCATGCGGTGAGTCAGATGAACAGTGGAGAAAATGTAAAACTGCTGGTATGGTTCATGGGGGTGGATGTGCCAGTCTTGCATCATGCATGTGCTGTACCCACTGCTCCGTTTGCCTGTGATGATATCATCCTCCTTTATTCTTCCTGGTGCTGCGCCGCTTCAAATCTGGCATCAACACGAAGTGAAGAGAGGCTAATGTCTCATTTATTAAAGTCTCTGCTTTGTGCAGAAGAAGACATTAAGGGCAAATTAGATTTTATGAAACACTTTAGAATAGTTTTTATTTTATTTTGTTTTTTTCATTTGGTGGTCAAAGTGACTGCAGCAAAGGCTCAACAGCCACTGCTGCTGCTCCTGCTGCTGCTGCTGCTGCAGGACAGATCCCACCTTCAAAGTCGTCTTTGAGGATGGATCATACAGCAGAATCAGAGGCAAACTCATTGACGAGCATCATTTGAACGTGGGTTTCACTGTCTCCCTGTCTTCTTTCACAGGAAGCCAAGAGCAAACACTTAAACACTCAATCAAAAATAAAGGTGACAACAACTATGTTGATATTTAAGCAAATGTTGTGTGCAGAGAGCAAACAGGATATTACATTTTTGCACACTAAATTCAACAAATATTGGGTAGGCTTTAGTGACACCTAAGACTGAATTTGCATGTTGCAGCTGAACAAATATCAGCCCTCGGTTATCACTAAAACCGAGCGGTTGTTTAATTTGTTCAGCCTGTGCTACTGTAAAAACATGGCTGCCTACGTAACGAGGACCCACTCCAAAATGTCATCTCACTTTTACTCACTGAACTTTTGAATTGCAAGACAGGGACTGCAATTAACATTTCATCTGGGGAAGATATCGGAAGCTCGGATGTGATCATTGATTTTTCCCCCCCAATGCCTTTGCGGCTGCAGCAGTAACTTTGAAAATGAGATGTTACGATGATTACTGTTCTTTTAGATTGTTTCTTGTTTGTTTTGCTTTGGTCCTATGTAGGTCCACTCTTTAGTATTCCCTTCCTTTGCATGATGTACAGTTGTGCATCCTGATATTTTAGTTAATCTTGGTTTATCAGCCACTTCCTTGCAACAAAGGAATCAAGAATTACATGCTGAGTCTTTTCCTCTGGAGATGTAATGAGCAAGGCTCAGCCTGAACAAAGTGAATAATGCATTACAGTAAGAGGCAGGAGAGAGATGTAAGGCTAAGTAATGCTGGGAAGGATATGTGAAGCCTCCCAAGGTGCAAGTGAATTATTTTGATGAACTAATTAAATATTTCTTTTTGGCTGTTTATTTTCAGATGCCATGGAATTAATTCATCTTTAAGAGACTATCTTTACTGTGTGTTATTATGAGTCTATCTGATTCTACAGTCTCATCCCTTTTGGCTAAGGGTTTTAATGAATATTTTATTTTATATATTTTATTTCATTTTATTTCCTTTATAACAATGTTTTTTTTCCACAAATGTATGAATAGTCGGCACGGTTATTTTTATTGTAATTTTGTATAATACACAGGGGGACGCTCTCCCACCTCCTGCCTCTCCTCGGAGCTGCAACCGGCTCCTCTGGTTGGTTCACCGAAATCTCGGGGCTCTCGCCACCTCTCGCGACACTTCCTTATCCTTCCCAATGAGAAGCGGATTTCAAGCTGTAGTCAGTCGCTGTTGTGGCTGGGAAGGAGGAGGAGACGACACAGGCACTCACCCTCTGTGGTTCGAGCTGTCTGTTCAGCCTGAGCCTGGAAGCAGGACCATTATAAACTCGTCCACCGAATCCGAGACACTTCCCTGCCGACCTTCCCCCGGACAAACTCCCCTCTCTCTCCCCCCCCCTCTCTTCCCGGCTCGGTTCACCGCTCCAGGTAAGCTCGCTAACATACCCGTCCTGGCTCTCTCCTTCCTCTCCAGGCACTCGGAGCTAGCCGATATTCCCACAGTTCCACTTTTACACCAGCTAAGAAGCGTTTAAACCTCGGCGAGCTTCCGTCCCTTCCTCCGCCACTTCCCCCTTCCCGTGAAACACTCATCCTCCTCGGCTGCCCTTAAACCGGGAAGCCGGTGCCGAGTGCGAACAGAAGCGGAGGGAGAGTGCTGTAACTTCCCATCTCACTGTTCACTCTACCCCTCCGTTAGCTTCCATGCTAACCACATAAGTATAAAGTAGCTGCTGGCGCGCTGCCTCGTAAGCTAGCTGCCTGTATTGCCACGTTAATATGTGCGCACTTGCATTGTTATTGTCCCGTGCGAGAGGTTCTGGAGAGGAGAGGAAGCCATGACACACGAGTTGTGTCTGAATGGAAAGTGGCAAACTTTAACTTGTGTCATTGTTGTTTTTAGCATCAGTTAGCTGACGTTCTCCACCAAAGACGCCTTGAACTAAATTTAAACAGCGCAGTGCAAAGGTTGTACACACCCAAACTAAACCGAGGGTGGTTTGAAATTAATTGAAATCAGTGTTGTTGTTGTTTATGTGGAGTAAACATGGACAAAAGTCATAAATATTCAGCCTGTTCTCCAGCATGAATTTGATTCTCGTTTGGAACTCTCACTCGAAGGGGTCCACCATTATTAGTTTTTCAGAGTGGCAGACAGTGTGTATGTAGCACATAAAGAATGAATAGAAAATGCTCACTGTCATTATAAAGAGTTATTCTTATACAAAGTAGCCAATGTAGAGCCCGCTTTTATTGAACTGACGTCACCTGTGGTGCTTTTAATGCAACACTTTGTCGAAGGGTTGTTATGCGATTTTGTTGACATGGTTGTTGTCAGTGAAAATATTGTGGTTTCCTGGTGAAGTGAAGGTTGTGGTTGTGTGCAATATAAATAACATGTGTCCACGTGCGTCTGCAAACTAGTGTTTTAGATGTCCACATGGTGCACGCGCAAACATGACTCATGAGATGTGGGTCTCCACAGTTACATGTTGTCCTTGTCACGCGTCTCATGGTTATGAAACGGTCGACTGCAAATCTAGTTAATCCCAGTATCCCCTCACATTGATACAGATAACCAGCAAATATTGGCCCCGACGATCGGCCATCTTTATAATCTGACAACCATTTACATTTGCTCCCCGTGTATTTGTATTGTGGTTGTTGTTGGCGATGCTGTGCGTGTTTTTGTTTTTTTTATGAACTCTCCCACATAACAAATTCCCCCTTGTGGGACAGTAATCTAATCTGACCCGACCACCACTTGCCACAGGTCTGTAGACGGCTCCCTAATGGAAAATAATCTAAAGTGCTCTTTGCTCCTAAATAGCTACAGTAACAATATTCAATCGATATGAGTTGATCACCAATTCTCCAACATGCATTTCCACATAGCTCTGTCTGATGGAAAATATTCAAACCCCTTGAATATGGTGGGTTTTTGCTTTGTATTGTTCCTGTAATGGGAGGATTACTCTTCTTAAATGTCCCTTAAGTCCCCACTCACACTGTTAAATATGCACATATTTAGTTATTGCAGGAGGCGGATATGTTGTTTCGATTCCTGAACATCCTGCCACACTTCTATTTAGATGCTTCTTTGATCAAAAATCATCAAAAGTGTTTGAAAGTTTTGCTCATTATTGTCCTCGCAAGTGCAAGATCATTCCTTTTCATGCACTTCCTGAATGCCTCTTCAGTATCCCCCCATAGATTCCCCCCATCCCTGATTAGCATTTGTCAGAGCCGTGGGTAGATGGCTTGTTGTAATCATCTTGAAGAGCTTTGCCGCAGCTCCGTCTTTACGTCTTAAATCTGCCTCCGTGTTTAATCCCAGATTGTTTCCATGATGTTGGGATCGAAGCTCTGTGGAGGCCACGCCATCTGTTGCTGGACTCTTGTCATTGAAGGTAGAGGATGGATAAACACACGCCTCTCAGGTGGAAACATAATCTAAACATTATTTAAAAGTATCATTGTTGTAGTACTCAGTGTTGGCGTTCACGTCTCCTTCCTATGCACTTACTTCCTCCTCCTCAAAGATTCTTCCGCCCCCCACCCACAATATCTCCATCCACAAGTGGCACTCACTACTGCAGCTGTCCTGTTATTATGGGAATTAAGGGAGCACATTACCACATGTTCAATTGTTGCTGCAGGAGCAGCACAGTATTCAGCAGTGCAGTGAAAATATCTTTACTCTTTAACTGTCAATGCTTCACCCTACTTCTTGAATTGTGTCCATACCAGCAGGTCACAGTCTGGTTCAAGATCTGTTTTGGTAACTGCACAGCTGTTGATAGTATGTATTGTTCAGGCTCCTGCTTGGCATTGGGCTATTTTCAGAGTACTAACACGTGTCCCTCTCCCTTTGAACCCCCCTCTCTCTCTGGAACCGTTTTCAATCACCACTCTTATTTGGAAAGTCTGAATAGCTCATAGGTGTGAATAAGAGCATCAGTGGTGGTTTCTGAATCGCTCCAGATCACGGTGTACACCACTCGCTCGGCTTTCCGATGAGTATTGGCTCTCTACCCCCATGACACTCAAAGTATTAGAAATATACCCAATATATGGATATATTTTTAAAAATATATATCAGTGGACATTTACGTTTGCCAATATCTGCAATATGCTAATATTGCAGATATGTTGGGTCTGGCTGATTTGTTGTTCCAGCCCTAGCCTTATTGATCGAGCAAGCAATCATATTTAGTTAATCTATTCATTTGTATGAAAATGAGAATTTCCCCAAAGGAAATTTAAGTCAACTGATATAAATGCAAATCAGGACACAGGCCACATAACGATTTCCCCATATACTATTTGTATTCCCATAAAAGTTTTATTGTGATAAAGGCAATCTAACTAAAACATTTGAGGGAAATGGACATAATATATGAGGGCTCCGCTTTTCCCCCCCACTTATACTTATGGCACTGGTCTGCAGCCTGCTCTGTGAACTGTAGTATAGAATAGACAATACTATTGAGGGCCACCTGAATGTACCTGATTGCACAAATTGTTGTTTCCATTACCCCGAATGGGCCTTTTATATTCATATCAGGAGCAGGTCCTCTCTGAAGCGGCCACCAGGTTGAAGCGCCATCTTTTCCTTATTTTTCTTTGATAAGGACGGCCCCTGCTCCTCAGTGCAATGCTGGAACACTGGGATTTCCCCAACATACACACAACACACATAGCTGGGCATGATGCTGCCTTAATAGCTTTTTACGTCTCGTCTCTTTGTTCAATTTGACATCGTCTTAATGGGGCTCCTTCATTGAACACGTCACAATTCTTGTTTTAAACCTGTATCCCAATTCCATTTGTCATCTCTGGTGAATAGAAAGAACATTGGAGCCTGTATCGGTGGAGTTTGGCAAAGTGCTGCTTTATGTCTGTGCTTTGATTTATTGTTGATGTATGTCCTTCCAAAGCCATTTCAGTCTCCTCCCCGATGAGTGCCCTCAATCAGCACATTCCACCACACCGAATGAAGCGTCCTTGTAGCTGAAGTTCTCTCGTCTTGTTTCAAATGAGTGGCTGATTTGAAACATTTAAGAGCTCAAGACAGAAAATCATGGAATCATATATTGAACTAGATATTTTGACGCATTTCCCAGTGGCGTTTGTAACACAAAATAAGGACCCAGTAAAAAACAGTTATTTCGGCTATCGCACCCTTCTTGATGTGTTCCTAATCATGATCCTTAATCCTGAGACCATTGTCTTTGATTTGCCTACTCTCTGATTTACTCCTTTGCCCTGCCCATAAAAGCCTGCCACCCGGCATTCTGGTAGAACTTTCATCCGAGCTCAAACATGTTTACATCAACAACAATCTACAGGGGAAAATTCTACTGTATGACAAGTTATGGTGTGAAATTGTATAAATGGTGACTGTGTGACCTCAGAAGGGAAAAAAAGACATTATTGCTGCCACAATTACATCTCAAGTTCCCCAGCTGTCCTTGAGAGCCCACACTGTCATTGTGTGCACCGTCCACACCATACAATCAGAATGCCTTGATGTTGAGTCTCTCGAAGGGCCACTCAACCACCCCCAACCTGCTTCCCCTTCCTCTGTCAACATTGTGCATCCTTTGAAATTGAGATGCTGTTCAACCATAATTTTGTATGTTTTACTGTGCAGCATCTCCTCCCTGCAGACACACATGTTGATTAATCCTGTTGGGCTCCGTGTCCGTGAGATTAAGTGGGTTTTCATGTGGTGAAAATAAACAGAGCCGATCAATCTGTTGATCGAAGCTCTGGCTGTACTTTCACTCCCTGAAGTGAAACACAGCTGAACAGTAGGTATTCCTTTTATCCCCACACACCGGAATCAGAAAGGCTACAAGTATGCCACACTCGTGTAAACAATTGTCCCGCAGCACTTACACATGCACTGCTTTGGAGTCTCTGTGGAATTGATAGTGGGGGGCCAACAGGAGAATGTACACAGGACAATCGGAGGTTCCAACTCCGACCTTAAATCCTACACAGTAGAAGTGTTGAGGACAGATAAGAGAAGCAACTGACGGGAAAAGTAAAGGGTTTACGTGCGCTCATTTCTAAGAGCGATAAATTCCATGTAAACGGCTGTTCTACTATCTTGCCTCAGTTTACTTCGATGATGTTAATCAGTTGGTCTCTGCCCCGCTGCTGTGGTTGTTTGTGCCTGCTCATGCTGGGATTTTTGTCTGTAATTCAGACAAAGCCATGGTGTCCCATGGAGCTTAATAATGGGCTCAGAGAAAGAGGACTGCATGCTCATAACACTTCCTAAAGCCTTAACCCCTGAGCCCAAAATTTACCCCGGGGATTGTTACACAGCCTGACGACTGGCTAACTAACATCTGTGCTTGTAAATGAGCAGGTGGAGGATTAGTTTTCTACTTTATGAAGTTTGCATTGGTTTTCTTTTTCTCTGCAACATAAGGTTGATTAGTGTTGAAGGGCATTTAAATTGTATTATGTGGGATAAGGATCAGAGTCATCCTTTCTTGCCGTGACTTGGCAGAGAACACAATGGACCAACCAATCATTGCGTGCCATCTTTAAAGAGTTGACAGTTGATTGGAGTTGCCAGGGACTGACCTCACTTTTCCCCCTCACAGCACCATCATCCTTTGTGTTTGCATAGCTGCATAGTAATGTGTATTCAGGCTGCTGGGTGCTTTCGCTTTCTGTCTGGCCAACGTCGTAAAACATTTAGTAGAATTTATCGAACAGGTGAGGTGTGTTTGGACTTGCTGGTTTGAGGGATGTTCAGATGCTGCTTCACTTCAAAACTGTGCGTGTTCTCAATGACAAGTTCCCAAAGGGCATCAACCAGCAGAATTTTAGGGCGACTTCCGCCAACATAAACGTTGCATTTGTTCAACTGCCTTGACTTTTTCAATATGAAGTTTTTTGTATTTGTCGGTGAGTATTGGGTGCAACAGGAATACATTCTAGAATGCCTAAATGGGTTGGCAAGCTAACACCCCCCGTTCCCTCAGGAAGGCCCATGATTAATACTTTAACAATGCAATATAGAATATGTGTGGAAATAACCCACTTATGAATTTTGGCGCTTTTACGATCCTTTAAAAAAGGCAGTTTCACATTTAAGAGCCAAATGAGACTACAGCCTGCCGGGAACTTTATAATGTCTATAATGTCTTTCCGGTGAGACAATGAACTCATGTGAGAGTAATGTAGTTTGTTAATACTGCTCACGTGTTCACTCCAGATTTGCAATGATCTAATATCTAATCAAAACATCCCAACGATTTTTTTGAAGAGGCAACCAGTGTGACCAGAAGATTCCGGGTTTAACCAACAAAATGCTTGACTAATTTGGCATTTTTATGCAGCCCCTAAAATTGTCGAAGAATCCAAGTATTTTTCATTTCTCCGCACTAAATTCGACTACATATTTCAGATTACTCAAAAGTCCACCAACCATCGAACCCTTCACAGTGACCGCTTTTGTTAGCACGTACTCCACATGTCTATTGGCAAGTCCAGGCTCTCTGTGGGACTTGGCTGTTGCAAACCACGGCCCTGTGACCCTCTCGGTACAACCGACCATGGCCTGCTTCAAAGACAACATGCACACAGCTTATGTCTGCATGCTCTTGGAGCCATAACCCTCCCCCGAGGCCTCCCCCTCTATCCCCGTCCTCGGAGCTTGCACCAACCAACCCGTACAACAAAAGAAGAGTGGCCCCTGATGCCTGAAGGCACACAGATGCTTCAAGCTTCTCATTCCTCGTACCTTTTTGCTTTCATCAAACAAGAATTTCAGAAAAATGTGCTCAACACTGACTTTGTATTACATGTGCATTGCCAGAGTAAGAGCTCTCAGAGCTATAAAGGCTTTCCAAGGAATTGTAACACTCTACAGGGAACGGGAGGCTCTGGTTGGCTGGCTCCCTATCATGTGTGGACGGCTTGTGCCTTTGCCTTCTGTACTATCTGTCACAGCATCTCTGCCCCAACCCCTGAGCCCCACTGCCCTGCCAAACTCAAAACCAACAGTATAGCGCTGTTCTTCTCTGCCAGAATCGTCTCTTGCTGCAGTCTGAGTTGTGTCCGTCCAATGGGAATGAAAAGAGATCACTACAGTGTTGTCTCACTGCTTCTGTCCTGTGCTCATCATGCCGTTGTATTGTACTTCTATTTTTACACACTTCAGACTCACATTTCATTCTCTTGTGTTGCCCATAATGGAAGTGGGGTCAAAGAAGTTGGTGCCAGCTACACAAATGCAATTCTTGTCAGCCCTGTCTTTGGTCTTTGGAGCTTGGAGAGTGTTTGGTTTGACATAAAATTGTTTTTGCTGCTTTGCACTCATGCTTTTAAAATTCTAGTGATTTTATACGAGGCTTTTAATTCTGAAAATGGCAACAATTGTGATGCTGGATGGGAAAA
>JAFBJT010105934.1:0-17700 GCA_016785325.1 Chascanopsetta lugubris | reverse complement strand
CAAAAACACCCAAACCTCACCCCCACCACCACCCCCCCCCCCCCCCCCCCCCCCCCCGCTCTCTTCTGTAGCCTATAGGCACACACACATACATGTTAAAGAGCACACACACACGCACACACACACACACAGGTTGACTTGAAGTGAGGTGAAACTCGGGTTTTCTGCTCAGCACCCGTAAACTTTATGCTGACGGACGCTGACTTAGTGACCTGTGACTCCCTCTGAGGTCACACACACTCTCACACACACTCACACGCACACACACGCACACACACGCACACACACGCACGCACACGCACGCTCATGTGCTCACCGACACCACTAAATCACTTTAAGAGGGTGACCCAAAGGTGTCTTGACAGCAGCATATGAGCCTGCGGTCCTGCTGCAGTACATGATTTGATGTGAGCCCCAAACACTCGGGGGCTTTTTCTCGCTGCCTCGTAATAAACCATCTCTTTATCCTGCCGTCACTTTTCCATCCATCACATCAAGTGCACACAGTAACTCCATCTGTGAAAACCTCCGACACTAACCAACGCACTTATTGTCTTAATCTGCCTGCAGTCAGTCAGCGTAGATGTCAGGGTTCGGGAGGTGGTGGTGGTGGTGGTGGTGGTGGAGGAGGGAGGGGGGGTTGAGGGGGGTGTCAGGGAGGGTAGGGGGAGATGAGGCCATGCAGGGGGAGGGGTAAAGTTTGACAGTCGCTCACAGTTGGCACCGAGGATCCAGGATGCTTTGGGGTGGTTGGGGGAGAGGGACAGAGAGTGTGAGGCGGAGGTAAAGAGGGTGAGACTCTATCGCAGCGAGACACAGGGAACCACCAGATCCTTCTCTGGCTCCTCGTCTTTCACCTTCAGGAAGAACCGACGAATTAAAAAAAAAAAAGAAAGAAAGAAAAAAAGAAAAAGAGCAGACGAGAGAAAGAGAACAAAAAGAGGGGACATGAAAAGAACATGAAAGAAAGAAATCGTCATTAAACGCTCTGCGAAGTTCTCTCTCTCCTCCTCCTCCTCCTCTTCCATCTTGCACCTCTCTCAATTTCATCTTAAATCCACTCCAATTTCCCTCGAGGGACTCAATCCTCTCTTTTCCTGTAAGTATTCTCTTTCATTCTCTGCCTTTTGTTCTCTGTGTGTTGTCAGTGCTCTGAAGTTACGTCGGCTCCACATGAGACATCTCAATCACTTGCATGTTATTTGATTGCACTAATGAGAACGTGGCCTCTTATTTGGCTCACTCCAATTTGTAAATAAGTCTTGTGTGTGTGTGTGTGTGTGTGTGTGTGTGTGTTATGGGATTGGGAATAAGGGGAAGCACACCGGTGATTTAGTATGCATCACCTCAGCTTGTCCTCAGCACGTGTGTGT
Organism: Chascanopsetta lugubris; assembly: GCA_016785325.1. Lineage (NCBI taxonomy): Eukaryota > Metazoa > Chordata > Actinopteri > Pleuronectiformes > Bothidae > Chascanopsetta > Chascanopsetta lugubris. The sequence continues at coordinate 16,327 of JAFBJT010105934.1, read as the reverse complement.
GTGTGTGTGTGTGTGTGTGTGTGTGTGTGTGTGGTTTTCCATGTTCGTGTTTGTCCATTCCCTTCAAACAGGCTTCCTCTGGGCGCTCTGTGGCCGGCCTCTTCAAATCAATATTGTTAATAGGGTGTGTGTGTGTGTGTGTGTGTGTGTGTGTGTGTGTGTGTGTGTGTGTGCCTGCGTGTGTGCACTAATGCAGCTTATGTATATCCGCTGCTCTCTCTGCTGCTGTCGGTGTCGAGCGTCCACGTTTGTCCGTCAAGCTCGTCGTCCTCCGGCTCTGACGTCTGTCTCGGTCATTCGACCGAGCTTGACTTTCCTCTTCCTCCTCCTCTTCCTCCTCTTCCTCCTCTTCCTCCTCTGGCTCCTCACCCGGTCTCTGCAAAAGCCTCCTCTTGTCTTGTCTAATTCTCTGTGTGGTTAGCTCTGTGTCTGTGGGTGGGCCTGAGCGACTCTCCGTGTGATTATGACAGGGTGTCTGTTGGGAGGCCTGCTGTTGCCAGAGCGGCTCTGGCTGCAGTTCATCAGTCCGCCTGTAGGACTGAGGTGGCTTTACGTCTCTGTTTCGCCCTCGATCCATCTCCTCTGTGCAGCCTGTGCCTCTATCAATATTGGTTTGTGTCTATCAGTGGATAACAAGCATCTGTCTCTCTCATTGTCTGCTTCCAGAGAGAGAGAGAGAGAGAGAGAGAGACAGAGAGACAGAGAGGGGGGGTTCCATTCCTCCTGGTTGAGTGACACCAGGAATTTCCTCTTTCTCTCTGCTCCGCTCCCTCACCGCCCCCCCAACCCCAACCCCCCCACCCCCCGGCATTCTCGCCTCCACCATGACACTGCTGGCCTCCGAGAGGTCGCTTCTCATCCGGAACAAGTTCCGCTCAGGTGAGGACCCTCAGTGCACACGTCACCCCCCCCACCCCACCCCACCCCCGCTGCCCACTCCCCATACATTTCAGTAATAGCTACACATCCGAGACATAATTGGCAGCATTAGCATCAATATACAGAAGTGGGGTGTTTGAGAAAGTTATTGGCTGCTCAGTCAACATGTCCATCACCTGATCAATAGGAAATTGAAGGGATTGATCATTGGGATTGGATTTAGTGTTTACGTCCCACAGACAGTGGAGTGGATGTGAGGACGACACAGATCCCTGTGTGTTATGTGCATATATGCTAAAAACCATAAGGCTATTGCTTCATAAGATTATTTAGAATGTATACATATATGAATGATATCAAACATTCATATGGAATTATCCGTACAGTTTCATATTTAATAAAACAAACGATGATATAATGTATTTTATTTTTAATGCACTTTTCATTGGGCACATCTTAAAGGGTTGCAAAGGAATAAATCAAGTACATTTTTTAGAGTGTAAAACTTGACATAATTGACCACTTCAAATCACTAGAATAAAAAATATCCGTATAAAAATAACGATAGTACAGAAAAAAATGAAAGTGTTTTGTATTTGCCAAAAAATGAATAAGTAAGGTTATATTTTTTGTGAATTACATTTAAGTGTATGGGGTTTACTGACATCTAGTGGTGAAGTTGCAAGTTACAGATGAACATCCCCCTCCTCACCCTTGACCTCCATGCATAGAAGAGAACCTGGCCTTCACTTATCATTTACAGTCCAACATGGCGGCCCCCCGCAAAGAGGATCTTCCCTTGGTCTAAATACAAAGTGAAAATGAAAAACACAATCCTATACGTTCCATGATTATACACTTTGAATGCGTGACTGTTCAGTAGAAACGGAAATAATTCCACCTAAACCTTGCACACTGAACCTTTAAAAACGTATGTGACGGATGCATAGACGTGGCATGTAGCGAGAGTGACGGACTAACAATTGGCCGAGCCAAAATAAACCGGAGGAAAACAAGGCTGACATTTCCTCCCCTGCGTTCCAGCGATGTGCCATTACCACCAATACAAGTCGCATCCTCCCGACACGGCCGTGATTCTGTGATTGTGGAACAACTGTCCCCGTAACTGTAAGACAGGGCGGCTCTCAGCAGCAGCCGCAGCCGCAGCAATAGCAGCAGCAGCAGCAGCAGCAGTGGTAGCGGTAGTAGCCGGGGCGGCGTCCGCCGCCGCCGCTGTGTTCCGAGGGCAGCTGTCGCCGACGTCTGGTCAAAGAGACAGGCGAGGAAGTGCCACAGAGACGTAGAGTCCCCTAGGTGAAGAGACACCTGCTGGAAAACGTGATTCTCTGCAGCAGCTGCTCACTTTGAAAACATGTATGAATGTATGTATGTATGAATGTACATACACGGATGAGCCGCAGGAGCACACGTATGACAGAGACGGCGGCACACGCTATCAGCCCCATGGATACTGTGTGTTGTTGACAACACTGTTTGTTGTGAGCTGTCACTCTCTGTTAAAATTTGAATAATTTTCACTGTTGACCTTGGGGATGAATCACCCTGTCAACTGCATGCATGCAAATGCGACTTTGTGGGAAACATGCTAGTTATAAGGTGATGACATTGAGGGTGCGAGTTTGTCACGGTTGCGCAAATTAGAGAGAGAAAATAGAATTAAAGCCAAGTAAAGATATGAAAAGCTGAATTTAGAGGCTATGTACACGCTGACATTATCGCATAGGGTTATTTAGATAAACACCACAGATAATAATAATATTTATTAGTAATAACAACAATCATAATAATGATCAGAATCATGATGATGATAATAATAATAATATTACATTCCTGATTTATTTCTTTTATCTATTTTAGCTCGTGACCTTTGGTCATAGCTTCTTAGCGACTTTCAAAACAAATGTTTGTACTGTGAATTATCCTAAAGGTCGTGAAGACGCGAGAGAGCGGCCGATGTTTCCAGGAAAATAACAACGAAAGCGAACGAGCGAAAGAGTCGGATAACGAAAATAAACGTTTATCCTGAACGATTCCACCGCGAGTATCAGAGACAGAGACATGAGCCCACACCCTGCAATCAAACGCCAGACCTCCCGCCTGACGAGCGCTGCCTCCCGCCGACACATCACAGTGTGTAATTCTGCGTTAAACCCCGATTTCTGCGATGTTTTGACTCGGCGGCGGCGGCGGCGGCGGCGGCAGGAGGAGTGCGGCCTGCAGCACAAATGAGGATGACGTGAGAAGCAGAGGATGTATGAGCCGCTTGTGGAGAGAGTGGGACAGCTGACGGGGGGATGGGACCAACAGAAATAGACATACTGAGAGATAAATAGTTGCTGCCCTCACCCCCCCCCCCCCCCCCCCCCCCCCCCCCCCCCCCCCCCCCCCCCCCCCCCCCCCCCGAGATAAATAGTTGCTGCCCTCACCCCCCCCCATCCCCCCCGCTCCCCTACCCCACCCCACCACCCCTTGCACAGCAACACCCCCGCTCCACCCCCCAACCCTCCCCATCCCCATCCCCATCCCCTCCCCCCTAACCTCCCTTCCTCTGTCAGGTCTCAAAACTCCACGACGTGTGTCATGCACTCAGGGAAGCACTCGGTGTGATATAGGCCTCGGCCCCAGCTCACCTCACCTGCGTGTTTGTGTGTGTGCTGGATGTTAATGTGTGTGTAGGTGTGTGTGTGTGTGTGTGTGTGTGTGTGTGTGTGTGTGAGTGGAGTGTATAGATGTGACCAGGCATGCGAGAAGATACATAATCTACAAGCTCCTGAAAGTATGGGGTGATATCAGTTCCAGGCCGGTGTCATTTAACAGTGACCGAGCTGTCGGCTGTTGCTCAACTCCAAACCTCGTGACGTCAGTGTGATGTCTTTCCCCACAAAACTTGTTCCCTGAATGTAAATCAAAGTAACTCTCTGTAATATTTCATGATTTATTATTATTGTTTTTTTTTTTAAACATGGATTTATTCTTTCTTAAATGCAGCAGCTCCATTAATATCTTTCCTCTTCTCTTTCAGTGCTGCAGCTGAGGATCCAGAACCGCAGGCAGAGTGAAATCAATGCAGACGCTGGTTAGTGCACGTGTATCATTAACATTGGGATTGATCCATGCACACTGTGACTGCAGGTTGGGTTTCATATTAATGAAGTTGCCTCTTCCACTGGAAGATGATTGGCTATCGATCAGCTGATGTCTGTGCAAATCTTTGCTTGCTTTAACTTTCCTTTTGGTCTCTTTTGGACTGAATGACGCTGGCTTTCTTGTTGATTTATGGCGGCAATAACTTTCATTTTGCATTTTAATCACAGAAAGCATGACTTCAAATGCACATAAAATGCAAAGTGTGCGTTTAGCCGTATTAGAAAGTTTGCATAAGGCTTACGTGCAGCAGCCGTGAGGATGTAAAAGATGACCTGCAGATAATGTAACGAAAGTGGAGGTGCTCTCGATATTCCAACACTTGCGACACAAAGACGTCAGGGTAACATACAGTACAAGGGGGATTGTGGAATCTTCCAAAGTGCTCGTTTGTAGTGACACCTGTGGCAGTGAAGCGAAGTGCAGTCGGCCCTCTGACTGAGTGTAATCAGCTGGTAGCTGGAGCAGTAGAGAGGCTCCGCCCAGGCAGGGGAGCATGAGTCACCGCAACCTGGGGCCAACCAGTGCACATGCTCAAGAGAGAGCAGAGCAAACGGTGGAGCTGTGATCTGGTGTTTGACTGAGTTATGACTCGTTCCGTCATATTGTGCATTTCGCGGGCGTCACTCACAACAACATGTCAAATGACCTTCAATGAATCTGTGTTGTGGCGCTGCAGACTCCATTTCTAAGCTATTGATACATGGGGGAGGTAACTTGCCAAAGATGCCACAGATGTTTTTTGTTTTTTTTTGGGGGGGGCGGTGAGTGGGGGGGGGCAATATGCTCAGGGTGTATCATACGCAATAGCTCAACATCATTTGATGGCAAAGTCAGCTCCTGGCTGCCTCTGCTCCCGGCGTGTCTGTCGGAGGCTGGAGCAGAAGGTTGCAGGAGAAGCGCTGCACGTCCTGATGGCTGCCAGCGCTCAGGAGTGTGTGAGAGGCTGCTCGCTGTAACTGGGAGGGATGATGGAAGAGGCTGACGAGCCTTTGTTGGTGCACCTGAGCTGTTTGCCTGCACTAACGCTTTATGTAGAAAAACCAAAATATAGTGGAAGGTTTAGATCTTTTTTGCCTTGCAGGTCCACAGATTTGAAAAGCCAGAATGTCTTTGTGTCTGCAGGGTTGAAGCCGACTGCTCAAAAGACAGAGAAAGACCAGAGTGAAGCTCTGGTGAGTAGCTTTCCATGCGTCTCCCATACACTTCCCTGTAATGGATCAAGTGCTGATTTTAAAGGAGCAGTGTGCAGGATTTAGGTGAAATATCCATTTTTAGTGGCAGAGCTAAAATGAAAATAATATTTTCATGAGCGTGTGATTACTTGAATTTAATAATAGTTGTTTCAGTTAGGGTAGAATGAGCCCTTTATGTTGACATTAGAGCGTCCTCTCTATGGAGGCAGCCATGTTGTACCACTGCGTTTTTACAGAAGTCCAACATGGACAATTGATCTGTTTTGAGTTTTAACCAACGGCCGTCTTTAAATGAAATCTAAATCCTACATATTTAAAATATGAGATGCTATTCAGACCACTCTGTCATTTTTTTTATCCAACAGAATGAGAATAATGTTTGATATCTTTAATACAAACGAGTATCCTGTATTTCTAGGGTCCGTTGACAGACTGTAAAACAAAGGATAGATCCAGTCCTCACATGCAGGATTTAACACTGTGTCACAAACATCTGTGTGAGCCGGTCTTTCATCAGGCCTCAGTCACTGAGTCTGAGCTCCAGTTTGATTTAACCTTCCCCCTGAGTGAACTGCTGTGTAATCTCTGCTGCAGCGTCTCACTGAAGATGGCTCCACTCAGAAGCTGCCCCCTAGTGGTCCAAACCCTGAAGCTGCACCAGGTACATGCCCCGTCTGTCCAGTGATGCGACTGTGTCCTGTGTTGGCCCCGCCCCCCTCCTCTCATCTGCATTCTGCCGTGTCTGAGCGGAGGAAATGAAGTGTATGCGTGTTTCACCAGCTGTCCATCAGCGCAACATAAATGTGACCTTGTTGCCCTTTGATTTGTTTTTGATCGTTGAACCTGCCAAACACGTCAGTGATTGACAGCTCCACGCGATAGAACCCGCCCACATTCACAGATCAGTCATCTTTCGGTGCCAGCGCCGACACCTCCCTCTCTCACCTCCCTCCCTCCCCCGTTATCCCTCCCCCCTCTAACCTGATGTCTAATTAGGGAAAAAGCCTGTTATTTCAATAACTCCCCCTCCCTTTAAAAAATAATGTTTTCGCATCCTGGGGAACATTTGCCGTCTCCCCGGGGACCAGAGTGTTTACCATTTTTTTGACGTGTCTGTTGGTTTGATTTGGGACCCGGTCGCCCTCGGCAACATTGTTGTGCACGCTCACATCACATATGTTCTGAAATCCTGTTGCTTCTCCCTCCTCTTATCTCTCTCCACTGATCTCCCATCTGTCCCCCTTCTCTCTGTTTAACTCCACCGCCCCTCCTCCTCCCCCTCCTCCTCCTCCTCCTCCTCCTCCTTCCATCCATAGAGAAGATGGCGTGTGGCGCCCAGAGGCAGAAGAAGGCCCGGCAGGTGCAGGACCTCACCGAGCGGATCCAATGTCTGCCAGGACCTGTGGATCAACCGCACGAACACACTCTGCCCCTGGAGAACCGTGAGTCAACACACACACACACACACACACAGTATTATCTATCTCCTCCTCCTCCTCCTCCTCCTCCTCCTCCTCCTCCTCCTCCTCCTCCTCCGACCTTACCTCCCTTCACTTTTCATCTCCTCAGGTGTGGCCTCCTTCCCTCTGTCCGCCGATGTCTTCGAAGATGACATCTCCTCCTGCTCCTCCTCGCCGACCGAGCAACACGGCGTTCACCAATCAGCGGCCTACACGTCTCTACCGGGTCTACCGGGTGACCAATTACTGAGCGACTTCTCAGCTGTGGCCCCGCCCCTTAATCACAGCCCCACTCAGGTGAGGAAACAGGGTGACAAACAGTTGTTTCACTATGGCTGCAACAAGCTATTGTTGAGATAATCAGTTATTTGCTATATATATATATGTATATATATATACATATATATATATATATATATATATGGATCATGTACTAATTTTAAAGGTGCAGTGTGTTTCAATTTATTGTTTGTTGTTTATTGATAAACAAGACGGGCTCTTGAACAATTCCTTTTGTACAATCTCACAATTAGAAATGTATTTGTGACAGAAAGAGTGCAAAAAGGATGTTTTCATGATGCTTTGTCCATTTAGCGGCACATGAGGTTCTTCTTCTTTGGTTTTGGGTGACAACTATGTGGCATTAGTGCCACCTGCTGACTAACGCAGCCCCCCACACAGACATGTGACATGCTTTTTAAACAGGCCCAATTTGTTCATCAGCAAAATGGCTGCCACGCATTCAATAATCAATAATAACCGCGTCATTGTCTCGGCTCTACATCCCACTGTAAATCACTGCCCTCTGATAAACGTATATCAAAAATAAGTGATCAACTTTAATTCAAAAGACTGTCCATCAACACTGACGATCTCATTCCACTTTCAGTCTGGTTTGACGTTGCTCCCGGCAACCGAGGGCATCCGACAACCTCTGACTGTGACACTGGGTGAATCGAACTCCACTGCAAAAACTGGGCGACCAAACGGGATGTTCCTGACCTCTCAGACCACCCCCCTGCTGCCAAAGGTGATGGGGGGGGGGGCGGGGCATGACTGTGGTGTCACGGGAACAGGGGAATGCTGCTCACACTGCAGCTCATTTAAATTTGATGAGGCCCTCTTCTGATTTCAATAATCTTATGACTCTTCAGAATGAGCGTGAACGCAGTGTGAATGCAGAAAGATCTCATGGTGTCTGTGTGCGCGCTCGTTTCCGGTGACAGATCCTCACAGCGGGTTTACAACATAAGAGATAATAGGGCGCCACAGAGGTCTTTAACCTAACAGGATGGTCACTCCTCTGTTTTGTCAAAACACAAAGCGCGGCTGTTAGCTGCTCATGCATTCATTACTGTCACTTTGCACTTGTGGGGTTAGCTGAGTATTTGCCCCGGAGGTTAACGCATGCACACGCAGGCGGCGAGGCTGTATATGTCAGAAGCAGCGTGCGCTGTCACCAGGAGCTATGTGAGGCCCGTGCGCGTTCCACGTACGAGCTTAACCTTGACACGGGGCAAACAATGTGAAATAACTCGGCATTTTCTCGATGATGTTTTCCGTGCCATTCCTCAACTCGCTCACCAGAGCAGCGGTGCGCTGCAGTTTAAAGGCACAGTGCGTAGGGTTTAGCGAACTGCAGCCGAGTAACCCTCTCCACACCTTTGTTTTTCTTCAAAGCTTGTCAGAGACGACTATGATTTCCCGACTTTACTGAATTATTCATTCTTGGCTACTGTACAAACATGCTGATACAACATGGCCGGACTCTAGAGAGGATGTGCGCTTGTTTATGTAAATATAAGGGGTGTATGCTATGATCATGCAAATATGCATTCAGGTGATTAGGCACTAATTAAACATCTCTATAGTTATCGTGTATTTCAGACTGGCACCTACATACTGGACCTTTTTAACTGGACCTGTCTAATTTGTGTCTCTGCAGACAGCTCAGCCTCCCAGTCCGTCATGTTCCTCCACCTTGCCCTCCACCTTAAACTTCAACCACCTCCCACGCCCACGGAAACTGAGGGACACAAAACCCAAGATGAGGAAACTCAAGTATCACCAGTACATTCCTCCAGACCAGAGAGGAGGTTCTGGGACTGGAGGTACCGACCTGATGCTTTTATTCTTTGAAAATGTGCCCCAAAAATGAAAGATAGTTAAGAATCGAGGGTTAAAATAAATGTATATCTTCAGGGGGAGGAGCCAAACAGAAGTGCCCTACCCCAACCCAGTCCTTAGACCCCGCCTATTCCCATCTCCTGAAGCAGCAGCAGGTCATCCTACAGCTGCAAATCCTCCAGAACCAGCAGCAGCAACAACAACAACAACAACAACAACAGCAACAACAACAACAACAACAACAACAGCAACAACAACAACAGCAGCAGCAGCATCTACTACCCCAGCAACAGGTCACTGTTGTACCCAGGTACGCACTGCGCCCCCTGCTGGCCACTTTGAGTGACACTAACTGAGCCAAACAGTCACAGCCTGTGTCCTTCCTGCAGCAGAGATCACAGCGAGCTGGTGCGGTCGTCTGGAGCCATGCCCCTGAACCCCCAACCCGTTCCTGCCACCACCAACCACACCCCCACAGACGCCTCGTCCAAGCACGAGCCTCTGCCCGCGAACCTGGTGGATCTAACGGTAAGAAAGTCATCACGTCGCACAACAAGAGCCAATACCCCTACCAAGGCGCAACTGTCCACTCAGTTGAAATGCATTACATAAGTGTCAATGGTCTGTATGTATGTAGTACATCTGTTTGTAGCACTTTGTATCTAAGTAGATGGGACAATGTGGGGTTCAGTGTCTTGCCCAAGGACACCTCGGCATACAAAATGGGGGGGGGGGGGAGGGGGGGGGGGGGGGGGGGGAATCGAACCCCCCCGATCCCCTGGCTCGGGATCACACGTCCTCTATCCCCCTGCCCCCAGTACAACGACCCGCAATAATGTAATCAATTTGAGCTGCGTCAGCATTTATGGCTCATGAGATTACAGTGAGGCTGGTGGACTCCGATGGTCCACACTGCCCATTTTGAGGTTTTTTGTTTTGAAATGTGACTTTATATATACATGTACGTACATTCAGCACTTTTTGCAACGTCGACTTTATAAACAATCTGATTCATACTCATAACCCCCCCCCCCCCCCCCCCCCCCCCCCCCCCACCCCCACCAATACCCCCCCCCCCCCCCCCCCTCTCTTCCCACCCTCAGGTGTCAGAGTTGCGGCAGCAGTTGCGTAAGCGAGGCCTGCCCGTCTCCGGCACGAAACCTGCCCTGCTGCAACGTCTGCTCCCCTTCCAGATTCCGCACACGCACCTCCCCCCTGCTCCCCTCTGCCCAATGGGCGCCAATCTGGAGCCCCTCACCCCTTGCCCCCTGCTGCCGCCCAGCCAGAGCCCCGTCTCCAGCTCCAGCTCCGGACCGGACTCGCCCCACAGCGGCAGCTCCAACCAGCAGCCCTACGTCCAGGACCGAGGGATCCCTAATGGGATTCGAACGGACGGTCCGAGTGGAATTCTGAACGCCGTCCCGAGCAGGTTCGCGAACGCCGCCTCGGTGGGCTTGGCGGGGGAACAGTGCAGCCTCACCAGCGCCGGCTTCCTGGCGCCCGCCAGCACCGCCTCGGGGACCCCCAGTCCCAGTCTGCCCATGTCGTCCTCCTCGCCCCTGCAGTGTGGGACTCCGTGGAGGAGCGAGAGCGAGCAGCACCAGCAGCAGCAGCAGGAGCTGAGTGTGGAGCTGGAGATGAGGGAGAGGATAAGGAGCAGGCCCAGGGACCGTTCCACTAATGCTGGAAACGAGGTGAGGACAGACGGACGGACAGACAGGCTCGGATCTGTGGCTCACTTCATGATGAGTCAGCACATTAACTCCTGCTTTCCCACCATCCCTGCAGTCTTGCGAAGGCTCCCTCCATCCTTTCCTGCAACAGGACCCGGGATGTTCTCAGGGGAAAGCGGAGACAGATGCTCAGACAGAGGTGTTGTTTACAAAGGTAAACACGCGCATCAACACACACTCAGCTCTCTCCTTTGGCGCACCACAGAGCCTGTGATCTATAAAAACAACCGCTCTAACGTCGGCTCGCTCTCGTCGCCACCTGCTGACTAATTTGCCTTCGCTTTCTAATCAGGTGTTTTGCTTCCAACCATGTGATGTGATTGGCCAGGACTTGGAGCTGCCGGTGCAGATTACAGCCAGTCCTGTGCAGACGGTGCCTGGTGTTCGCAGTTTGGAAGAGGAGCTGCAGGAGGCGATTCAGAAAGCGCAGGTCAGTGTCTGCGGATGAATAAGAGGGAGATCATTAAGCATTTCTTTTGAAGTGAGAAAATGAAGCGCTCCCTCTCTCCCTTTGGCCACAGATGGACCCTCGGCAGTCCATAGATGACATTTTGGACGAGGCCATTACTTGCGGTGGTGGGTATCCTGTAATTAATAAAGAATAGAAGTTAAATGGCACTCATTCATCTTTCAAGGTCTAATCCTTTTTAACCACCTCTCTCTCCAGGCTCTGTTAATGTCTCTGATCTTAAACCTCCTGCCCACTCAGCCCCCAGCCCATCTCCTCCTCCTCCTCCTCCTCCTCCTCCTCCCGCCTCTCAGGGCGATCAGTCCCAGGCCTCTCAGCAGCCCACCAGGGACGACAGCTTCCTGCCCTCGCCACTCTGCTCCTCGCTCCTGCTGGAGCTCCCTCCGTCTCCCGCCGTAATAAACCCCAGCCAGGTCGCCCAGGCGCCGCCCCCGCCTCCCATGTGCACCTCACCTCTGCCGTCCGCCGGGAAATCACGGAAGCGACGGGCCCCGACTCTGTTCGACGCCGCCGACTGGCTGGAAACGCTGACGTCTGGCCTCCACCCACTCACCCCGCCCACGGCTCCCTTCGTCGAGTCGGACTTCAGTCTGGATTCAGATTTGAATGTCAATCGAGTGTTGGATCTGATGATAGAGCAGTGGTGAGGGGCGCATATTTGTTTTCTTTTGTTTTTCTTCTGTATGTACAGTAGGTGAGTGCCATTTTCTGATGAACGGGGCGGAATGTACGAATCCCACCGAGGGCACAAGATTGTGAAGGGAGGCCTCTGCACGTCCGTCCACCCCCGGTCCGATCGGCTGTCAGAGTCGGCGGCTCCACGCAATGTCGAGAGCCGGATCGGTGGCGGCCATCACATCAAACAAAGCTTTGATGGTGCGGTCAGAGCGCAAACACACACAGGCACACACACACACACACACACACGCACACACACGGCGCTGTTTAAAAGCACTCGGCTTCATCCAGGAAAAGGCAAACAAAGCGACACATCTGTGGATTAACACACTCCCCACGGTTCAATGTTTGCGGTGCAAAACAGTGGAAAACCTGGTGGCCCACTCATTTAAACATGCTTCCTGGCTGCGGCAGGAGAATGTTGTTCCTGACTTATCTCCAAAAACCCGCTGTTGGACCGGGTTGAGTGTGGCCCCTGGTGTTGACTCAGTCATTGAGTCCCAGCCATTCATAAAGCCCATTTAGAGAGAGTGTAAAAGCCAGACAGAGCACACAGCTTGTGTGTGGCTCCAGACCTTAACCCCGGTGCCAGACACACAGTCGGCATGCAGAGAGAGAGAAAGCTGGCAGAGGCCACAAACAAGTGCTGTGTGTGTGTGTGTGTGTGTGTGTGTACTAACTGTCTTACTAGGTGTGACTGTGCACACAAGTCTGTTTTGTTGTTTGTATGTGTCAAAGCACAAATGCTTCCATGTATATTTATCAACATTAATGTCAAAATGCACTTGTAGCCATTTGTTCGCACACAAATGTGTGTGTGAGAGAGAGAGTCAAAGACATAGAAGATTCCTTTGTCCACACCCAGACCAGACATTTTGCTGTTTGCCAGCAGGCAGTAACTCCAGTGTAGTTATCCAGTGTTATCATCAGGTCTATATATATATATATATATATATATATATATATATATACATATATATACATATACTGTATGTTGCCTTGCTCTGTTTCCTCTGGAGAGCAATCAGGCGACCGCCCCTCCAACAGTCCTCTCACAAATGCACCAATCAGATGAGTGAAAGTTTCCTTATCGCTCTGTAAAGAATGAAAGGAGGAAGAGTGGGGGAAAAAAAAGCAGCTGGTCATTTTGTTCCCTGATTAACCCCCGACAGCGTCCGTTTGGCCCAGCTGCTCGCTGCTTCCACCGCTAACTTACAAAGCCAGATTTAGCAGGATTTATGAGCCCGGCCCACACCTGTTCACTCTGTGTAAATGAATTCCACCAATGTTTTGAGTTGACGCTGCTGTACATTTCAATGCACACACACACACACGCACACGCACGCATGCATGCACGCACACACGCACGCGCACACACACACGCACGACCATCTGTATGATGAGAAAGGTCACTGTAGAATTGGCACAACTTGATTTATAGTGTGTTTATAGCGAGGGAATATGACGTGAGGCACGTGACCACTGAGGAATGTGGCAGATGATGCAGTAAAATGCTGCGTGTTCCCTTAAAGGTCCAGTGTGTAATATTAAGGTGCAATTATTTTTGATTGAAAGAAGAAAGATAGAGCATGATATTAATTGTATGTCTGTATAATCTGCTGAATGAGCCTTTATATTTACACCAGGAGCACACTGTGTTTGAAGGCCTCTACATATTGAGAGGATGGGTGTTCAGCCGCAAAACGCAACTTTTCCACAAGGTGTCGCTGAGTTCTTCACACACTGTACCTTTAAAACAAAGGGTAATTTTTTTTTATATCATTCAAAAATATTTTTATGATGGTTGTAAAATATAGCACACATCAACGATGTACTGACGGTCCATTTGCCAATAGCTGCTGTAAATACACTTCTGACAACTTAAGTCAGCAAAATGAAACAATTTGTACGTTCGGGAGATGATCCGCTCATAAAAGCATCGGCATAATTGTTTTATATTCCATCTCTGCTGGTAGAAGTGGAATATAATTGCACCTGAATCTTGCACATTGGCCCTTTAATGGCGACAGTGATGGTGCTTTTACATTGTAAGTGATTTACTGGCGGCGCAGACGCGGCTTCTTTATTTGTGTGCATCATAAACATTCAGTGAGTTATGTCCATACTCAACCTCCACTTACCATAATGACATTAAAGGGGAAGAACTGACAGAGGTTAGCCGCCATTAACCTCTGCTCTATCACATCAGTGTGATCTAGATACAAGGCCTCATCTACATAAAATCACATTCAACCCCTAATTGGCCGAGCCGCCCACCAATCATGTTTGCAGAGTCCTGATTGGCTCACGTGTAATATTGTTCGATAACTAACTGGACGTCCCCTCCGTATGACCACTTTATTTTGAAAAGGAAGTATGTGGTTTGAGTAAAGGCCACAGGGATGGGGCGGATCTGAGGTCGCGCCTCATTAGCTCTCGGCTTTTGTTTTTGTTCAAATGATGAATCAGTGTCTTACCAAGCGAAGGAGCGCCACAGTGGGTTGTTGTTATTATTATTATTATTAATATTATTATTATTATTGTCATCATTATTATTGGGAGCAGATATCTATGCATCTGCAAACCCAATCGGCACAGTATTACAGCTTTATGTTGAAGCAGTTGTTGTGCAGCTTTCACCAGAGACACTATGAAAAATGCAGCTCAGTGCGATTGGATGGCTGTGATAATCACCGTGATCTATAAACATCGCCTGCTGCTGCATGCAAAAAAAAAAAAACATAGGCGGGAGAGTAAGATGCTACCTCCTGTGACTTCCAGTGCTTCAGGGCCCACACCAGTGTTTTCCTTGTTTCTCGTTTAATTTCCCAACACTGGAGCAGAGTCTCCTGGAGCCAACCCCACAGATGGTTTGATTAATCCAGGTTCTTTATATCCTGAACCTGCATTGGACACACAAACACTGCTGCTGGGGTGTTCCAGTGCCACTCGGACTCGGCCGGCCACTTCTGCTGCTATTGTGAAATGTGAGACAAAATCAAAAATGTGTTTGCTTTTATTTATTATGTAACTTATTGAAACGAAGATATCACCCTGTGTCCAAAAATGTATTTAAAGGCAAAGAAAATTAAAGTCTTAATAGATTTTCTCTGAGTTTCTTTCATCATTTTATGGGACATGAGCTCAAATGGCTCTTTGAGAAGATTCAACAGACGAAATGAGAACATTTCATATAAAACTCTCCCAAATTATGCCTTATAAAATATTGACGATCGCTAAATAAGTTAAAAATTCATTTGCACCAGTGTGCTGATTAAATATCTATGAAACAGCAGTGAGTTTATCTTTTAATGACGCTGTTGTGATGCGGAGGGAGAGATGAGATGTGGCTGCAAATAAAAAGATGGTGAAGCCATAACTTCCAGGTTGTGATCATCGCACCAGTGGCCGCTGCCCTGTGCCCCCCCCCCCCCCCCCCCCCGTCCTCCTCCTCCTCCTCCTCCTCTGCCCGGCAACACCAGAGGGACTTCTAGCTACACCACCATAGAGGTGCTGATGCTGTAACAGGCTAATGAGGCTAACCACCAGCATTTATACACATACATGCAGCACCACACACTTTCCAGTGGCTCATTAAAGCTGTTTGAGGAATCACTTTGTATGTATGTATATGATTAAAGACAATGCTGCGCACTATACCTTTTAAAGTGTTCAGAATTCCTCAAGATATCGCAGCACTTTTCAAGTCTCGATGGTGCCTCAAACAACTATGCATTCACAAAGTGCTGCTTGTTTTCTGGGGGTGACATTTTGCCCAAGGACACTTCAACACAAGCAATGGGGAATTGAACCAGTGACCTTATGCTTCAAGAACATTGACTCGATCCCTTTCCCTGCCATTGCCACTCCATCAGATCATGTGTCATAACATGACTGAGACCAGTCATGAGTTTATGAATGACGAAAGCCACATGAGTCATCCACTGGGGACCATGAATGTCTGTATGTAATCTAATTGTGTGTATATATATATATATATATATATACATATATATATATATGTATATATAATATGTATATTTGTACAAGTAAATGTACTTCAGTCTGCACCACTGCTGTCAACTGCTGTCATTGTCATGCGGTGAGTCAAAAATGCTGACTCAGCTAAAACGAGTTACATTACCGTTTGGATGCTCGAGTCTGGCGCACGGTGACGCTAATGTATTCTGATCTGTAAAAACATGCATTTTGTTTCATCTAATATTCCCACGAATCTGCCTCCTCCGTAAAACCACGTCTCCTAATGAATGAAGACGCTCGACTCCATGGATCCGCATGGAGCTGATGGATGAGACTGGATGTCCTCCCTCTCTGAAGTCTTTGCCAAACATCTCGTTCAGCTCTGCAGAGACAGAATATGCCTTTGTAGACTCCCCCCCCCCCCATTCCCCCCCCCCCCCCCCCCCCCCCCCCCACCCCCCTTCAAACCTTACACTTAATGACTTTACAGTTCTCTGAGACGCTCTTGTTGAGAGTGAGCCACCTCGGTGAGAGCAGGTGAGTTGATTAATTGAAGGAGCGATCACAGGGGCTGTGGATGTGGATGTGGAGGCGGAGGTGGAGGTGCGAAGAGGATCCGTCTCCATTCCAATCAAAGGT
>JAFBJT010105933.1:55570-102463 GCA_016785325.1 Chascanopsetta lugubris | reverse complement strand
CAGACACAGTACTATGAATACTACAGATATGGTGCTGTGAATACTACAGACAAAGTACTGTGAATACTACAGACACAATACTATGAGTACTACAGACAAAGCACTAATAATAGTACAGACAAAGCACCGATAATACTACAGACACAGCACTGATAATGCTACAGACAAAGTACTGATAATACTACAGACACAGTTCAGTGAATACTACAGACACAGTACTGTGAATACTACAGACACATTACTATGAATACGACAGACACAGCACTGATAATACTACAGACACGGCACTGATAATACTACAGACACCGTGCTGTGAATACTACAGACACAGTACTGATATTACTGCGAGACAGTACTGATAATACCTCAGACACAGTACTGTGAATACTACAGACAAAGTACTGATAATACTACAGACACAGTACTATGAATACTCCAGACAAAGCCCTGATAATACTACAGACACAGGGCTGTGAATACTACAGACACGGCACTGATAATACTACAGACACGGCACTGATAATACTACAGACACAGTACTGTGAATACTACAGACACAATACTGATAATACCACAGACACAGTACTATGAATACTACAGACAAAGTATTGTGAAAACTACAGACACAGCACTGATAATACTACAGACACAGCACTGATAATACTACAGACAAAGCACCGATAATACTACAGACACAGGGCTGTGAATACTACAGACACAGTACTATGAATACTACAGGCACAGTGCTTTGAATACTACAGACACAGTACTGATAATGCTACAGACACAGTGCTGATAATACTACAGACACAGTACTATGAATACTACAGACACAGTACTGTGAATACTACAGACACAGCACTGATATTATTGCAGACACAGTACTGATAATACTACAGACACCGTGCTGTGAATACTACAGACACAGTGCTATGAATACTACAGACACAGTGCTGTGAATACTACAGACACAGTTCTATGAATACTACAGACATAGTGCTGTGAATACTACAGACACAGTACTGATAATACTACAGACACAGTGCTGCCAATACTACAGACAGTACTATGAATACAACAGACACAGCACTGATAATGCTAAAGACAAAGTACTGATAATACTACAGACACAGTTCAGTGAATACTACAGACACAGTACTGTGAATACTACAGACACATCACTCTGAATACTACAGACACGGCACTGATAATACTACAGACACCGTGCTGTGAATACTACAGACAGAGTACTGATATTACTGCGAGACAGTACTGATAATACCTCAGACACAGTACTGTGAATACTACAGACAAAGTACTGATAATACTACAGACACAGTACTATGAATACTCCAGACACAGCACTGATAATACTACAGACAAAGCCCTGATAATACTACAGACACAGGGCTGTGAATACTACAGACCCAATACTGATAATACCACAGACACAGTACTATGAATACTACAGACAAAGTATTGTGAAAACTATAGACACAGTACTATGAGTACTACAGACACAGCACTGACAATACTACAGACAAAGCACCGATAATACTACAGACACAGCACTGACAATACTACAGACAAAGCACCGATAATACTACAGACACAGGGCTGTGAATACTACAGACACAGTACTATGAATACAACAGACACATTACTGATAATACTACAGACAAAGTACTGATAATACTACAGACACAGGGCTGTGAATACTACAGACACAGTGCTGTCAATACTACAGACAGTACTATGAATACAACAGACACAGCACTGATAATACTACAGACAAAGTACTGATAATACTACAGACACAGTACTGTGAATACTACAGACACAGTACTGATATTACTGCAAGACAGTACTCATAATACTACAGACACAGTGCAGTGAATACTACAGACACAGTGCTGTGAATACTACAGACACAGTACTGATAATACTACAGACACAGTACTTACATTACTACAGACACAGCACTGATAATACTACAGACACAGCACTTTGAATACCACAGACACAGCACTGATAATACTACAGACACATCACTGTGAATACTACAGACACAGTACAGTGTTTCCCTCAGGTTTACAGCCTTTTGGGGGGGTGGGGGGGGGCTGACGCGACATGTTCTTCCAACTCGCTCGTGTGCGCACGCGTGTCTGTGTGCACACGCATTGATTTGAGATTCCACAGAGAGAGAGAGGAGAACTGCATCCGTGCAACCACGTAGAGACAGTGATGACATGCTGACGTAGTATTGTGAATTCTACAGATACAGTATAGTGAACATTACAGATGCAGTACTGTGAATACTACACACTGAAGTACCACAGAGCTTTAACTCTTTCAATAACACTGCACTTGTTCCCTCTGATTACACCCTGATGCTGCTGCTGCTGCTGCTGCTGATGATGATGATGATGATGATGATGGTGATGGTGATGATGAAGGTGAAGTTTACCAGTGAGCTCAGATTTAGTTTCACAGTCAGAGGGAAAATCAGATTCACCCCTTGGAATAAACAAGCTCATCTTAAATTTGACCTCCTCACCTGGACAGACACTCGTCGTACACAGAGTGGGAGAGGCAGAGCCCTGGCTCAGAGGCTTTAAATGGCTTATCAGAAACAATCATTGCTTTCTGCCAAATCACAGGACCAGGATTATCTGCAGGAACTAAGACTCCTGCTTCCTGCTGCTGCTGTGAATGTGGGAATGTAACGGGTTTAGAATCATTCATACATAAAAACAATCCATCGTCATCCTCACATGTAAACATGTTGTAAACAGTTCCACACAGAGTGGGGGCAGCAGCAGCGGCAGCATGTCGGAGGTCTGCAGTGCCGACTGCAGCATGACTCAGCACTGACGCTTCCACACTCAAGCAAAAGCGCCGAGGAGTTGATTCATGGTTCCATCATGGAGACAGCGCGGAGCCTTTCATTTTTTCCATCTGACTTCACACATACTTTATCTGTGAGCTCAGGAACCAGCTCGCTGGCAGAATGAGATTCAGGTTTAATCAACCTGAGTTTATCCAAGTCAGAATCTGGAGGTGAGGCCCGTGGCTCAGTTCAGCTTCATGAGACAGCTCATTACCAAGTTTGCAGGATTCACTTTGAGGCCTGAATTACAGCGACATGGACGTCAAATGAATAATGTCCTGCTCCATTATCTGCATCCATATTCATCACTGGGCTTCATCTATTGCATAAACTGTTGAACAGTACGTTTGAATTACTGTCAAATATGAATTCTTGACCCAGAATCTTTGATTTCTTTTCTAGAATATTTTTGGCCTTTAGTTTGAAATGTGTTTTTCGTAATGATCTACTTACTAAATCTGTGGCTCCTGTCTTCCGATGCCTTGGCTCCGCCCCCTCCTCCTCCTCCTGTCCGTCACAGTGAATGTGGAGCACGTTATGTGGAGCAGAGCGGTGGCTGGGCCTCGGCCCGTCACTGCTCTCCTTTAAACGGAGCGTTCTCGTTTTGGGAGTTCACACCAGCGTATTTATATCAAGCGGGTCATCGGAGGAAGTTCTGCCTGACAAACGACCTTCATCCTCCGGAGGCCACTCCCTCACTTATGAGCGGAGTCGTGCGACGACCAGCGGGGAGCGAGGAGTTCACCTCCAGCAGGGAGCTGGAGTTCAGGCTCAGATGATGCTCCGAGGCTCTTCTGCCTCCAAAGTCATCGAGGTGAAGAAAGTGGATCATCAGAGACACGGGCTGCTCCTGCTGAGTCACACGTCAGGGAGTGACCCTGACGCCGCCCTTCACCTTCACCTTCACAGGAACATGCCCAGTGTCAGTGTACGAAAGGCTTGTGTCAGCCTCTCGAGTGTACGTTCATGTGGTGTTTACAGCGGCTGTGAACATTTACAGTAAGTGGAGCTTTCAAAACCCATTCAGCTACAATGTGGTTCATAACCGAAACCCTTTTCGTTGACCCACACAGAATAATAATTATTATTGGATGTATTTGCGCCGTGAGGATGGAGCCATGGTTTCCAGGTCACCGCCTTTATTCAGAAATCTCTGCGTGTCCTCATGTTTTGTTGGTTTTGGGTCGAGTTATTTATTGTTTGTTTTGACCTCATACTGCTCTGACAACAGGGTCAGTGTTAGGGTTATGGTTAGGGCTCCGATTGGCCGGCCGGACCTGTCTCTTGTGATAGGTCAGCCACTCTCAGCTGAAGTCAGATATAAATGGAGGTCACATCCAGTGGAGGATGATGCTCTAAAAACAGTGTTGTCAGTGATAAACAGCACCCTCTGCTGGGGGAGGTTGTGGTAGTGTTGCGCAGGAAAAGCACAGTGTGTCTCCTTTAACCTGAGCTGCCTCTCTCCTTTATCCGTGTCCGTGTTAGAGAGTGAACCTGACAGCAGCTCTGACGGCCTCTGACCTCTGCAGCCAAACGGCAGCTTTTCCCTCTGACACTCAGTGTTGTTGTTGTTGTTGTTGTTGTTGTTGTTGTTGTGTCATTGTGTGTCACTGAGCCGTCGCCCTGCCGGACGCCATCATCAGCTCATGCTGTCTGCTCACCTCCGTCTCACCTGAGAGCAGAAGACTCAGAGGTCAAAGGGTCACGGTGACCTCACGCAGCCACAGGAAATCTCGGTCTCCTGATTGGACGAGGCCGTCTCCTTGTTGTTGTCCATGTTTGAAGTTCGAGGGGAAAGTTGCAAATCATGGTTCGCCCTCGCAGCTGAGTCATGGTGCGGAGAGAGTGGACGAGTCTGTGGGCAGCAGATCTGATGAAGAGCTGGATCCTGATCCTCCTGCTGCTGCCTCAAAGGGATGAAGAGGATCAGTTCACCTCCATCCTCCAAACCCCGCACTCTCTCTCTCTCTCTCTCTCTCTCTCTCTCTCTCTCTCATGATTTCATGTGTTAGTACTTACCATGTATTCTCAGTCCTGTGACTCCTCCCACTCCATCCCATCACGGTTCACCGGCTCTGGTCACGTAAACATATTCAAAATAATGGAAAAATGTTTAACAAATAAGTTAAATGATAAAATCGATAGTTTGTGTCTGAGACAGAAGAACAAAAATACAGCAGACATTTTCATTGTTGTATGAAATGTCAAAGACGGTGATGACCTGGGAGATAAAAGGTGGCTGATGTTAATCTCATTGATTCCTCCGAGGAGAATAAAGTAGAATAAAGTATATTAAAGTATATATAATAATGTACAGGTCACCGGCCTCATCGTGAGCCGCTCCCTCTGCAGAGAGGTTAAGACTTTGAATAGTTTTACAACAGTTTGTAATCCTTCATAACGTCTGTCGCATGTGCTCATCCTTCAGCTCCTCAGACTCTGGGGAAACGCGGTGGAGTCACAGATCCATCTATTCTTAGATGGACTCTGATATGAGATCTGTGCTGAGAGGAAGGGGAGTTAGAAGCCTGACATCACCTCTGAATGAAGTGACACAGCGATGATGACTTTGCAGAGTGGGGACGAGGATGATGAAGGGTTTTCCTTTCATACAAAGTAAAACACTGTAGTACTAGTTTTTAATTTGAACCCAGCAGACGTCACTGACCTGAAAACAGGCCTTGTGTGCTGCCTGCCTCCGTGTGTGTAGTTGTTGTCCCACATACGTTCGATGGAGGATGAGGAGAGTCTCCCTCTTCGTGATGAAGACGATGACGGTGTGATTGTGTCTCTGCTGCAGGACAAAGAACTCTGCACCACAGGAGTGATGTCCTAGAGACGGTGGTGCTGGTCAACCCCTCGGAGGACAGCGTCATATCTGAGGTACGTGCATGTTGTTAGCGTGTTGGTGTGACACGTACACAGGGTTCAGACACGTGTTCACATACATGTCAGTTCATTGTCTGACTGACCTGTTTGTCATTCGGAGCATTTTAAAGGTGCGACACGCAGCTTTGATTTTGATTTTGTGTGTTTTGTAAAATCACAGTAAACTGTAAAGTTTTCAGGAGCTAAGTCTTTCTCTAACCCTGGGCTGTGACCCCATGTCCTCTTTCCTTCTGTCTCAGATCCAGTCTCTGGTCACAGACTCAGCAGGACACAAGCTTCTGGTCTTAAGTGGCCAGAGCTCGGATCCCGACGGCCTCCTCCTTCAAACTGGGGTCTTCACCTCCCAGACCTTCTCACGTGTCTGCACTGATCCCGGGGTGAGACCTGATAACTTGAGCCTAACCCCAATTCATATGTGTGGCTTCGAATGATCAGATATGAAATCATAAATATAAGTTTGTTTTCGTTTTATTAATTTCTTGTTTTGAAACTAATTTGGAGGTTTTCTTTTGTTGATTTGACTGCAAGGGGGAGCAACGGTGAGAAAGGTGAAGGAGAAAATGAATGCAAGAGACAGATGATGTCATTTGTACATTCAAGGATTCAACCCCAGAGGTCCTTTGTAGTTCCTGTGTGTCCACCACTCATGATGTGTCTCTCCTGCAGGTCATTGAGTCTCTGGGCTCCACTTCCTCCAAGCAGCAGGCCACACTCACTGTGTGTTGCCGTGGGGAGGTGGGCTGGAGCTCGGTGGGTCAGCACCAGACCCTGCGTGAGTTCCTGGACTACAAGCTGAACCCTGAGCCGGTCCTGAGCAGGATGGAGGGAATCACTGAGTTCACCGAGTACATCTCTGAAACTGTGGACGTCCCTTCACCTTTCGACCTCCTGGAACCTCCCACCTCCGGGGGCTTCCTCAAACTGTCCAAGCCATGCTGCTACATCTTTCCTGGAGGACGAGGAGACTCCGCCCTCTTCGCCGTGAACGGCTTCAACATCCTGGTGGACGGAGGCTCGGAGAGAAAGTCCTGCTTCTGGAAACTGGTGCGTCACTTGGACCGGATCGACTCCATGCTGCTGACGCACATCGGCGCCGACAACCTCCCGGGAATCAACGGGCTCCTTCAGAGGAAGATCGCCGAGCAGGAGGAGGAGCGGTCTCAAGGTTCCACCAACTACAGCGACTGGATGAAGAACCTGATCTCCCCTGAACTGGGCGTGGTCTTCTTCAACGTACCGGAGAAGCTCCGGATGCCAGAGTCCAACCTGAAGGTCAAACGCAGCATCGAGGAGGCCTCGCTCACGCTGCAGTACCTCAGCAAACTGGGAATCAAACCCGAACCTCTTTCCCGCGTGGTGAGCAACACCATCGAGCCCATCACCCTGTTCCACAAGATGGGTGTGGGCAGGTTGGACATGTATGTTCTCAACCCTGTGAAGGACAGTAAGGAGATGCAGTTTCTGATGCAGAAGTGGGCTGGAAACAGCAAAGCCAAGACGGGCATCGTGCTGCCCAACGGGCGCGAGGGAGAGATCTCCGTGCCTTACCTGACCTCCATCACCGCCCTGGTGGTCTGGCTTCCTGCCAACCCCTCAGAGAAGATTGTCCGAGTCCTGTTCCCCGGGAACGCTCCACAGAACAAGATCCTGGAGGGGCTGGAGAAACTCAAGCATCTGGACTTCCTGCGTTACCCAGTGGCCACACAGAAGGACATGGCCTCAGGAGCTCCGCCCACATCTGTCAAACAAACCAAGTTAAAACAAAGAACCGATAGCAGAGAGAGTCTGAAGTCCTCCCCCAAAACCACAGCGAAGGTAACTAAGAAAGACACAGAGGGACAGGAGGACGTGTCGGCCGCCACAGACGTGAAGACCGAGTCTGTGAAGGAGAATGTTTCTGAGAAGAAGGTGGAGAAGAAACCAACAAAGATCCTGAAATCTAAAAGTGAAATTCCAGAGAAGAAGAAACTTCTGAAGGAAAAGTCCATCAAGAAACACCCCAAGGAGAGGGTGTCCAAAATGGACGAGAAAAAGGACAAGGAAAAGAGAGAGATAAAGAAGGTGAAGAAAGACGACTCAGCAAAAAAAGATGAGAAGAAAGACATGAAATCCAAAGAGGACAAGAAGAAGGACACGTCCAAACCTGAGCTGAGGAAGATCACGAAGCCGGACCTGAAGCCTCTGACACCTGAGGTGAGGAAGACTCTGCACAAAGTCAAAATCTCCTCCAAAACCAAACCTGCAAAAGTTAAAGCAGCAAAGCCTGCACCTGCTGAACCCAAACGAGAAGAGGCCAAGCCTGAGACCATTAAACCTGCACCGCTGGAGAACGGAGGTGTGGGGGGTCTGTCTGCTCCCTCCACACCTGAAGACCTCACCAAAGACTTTGAGGACCTGAAGAAAGCTGAGGTCACAGGTTCATCCGCAGAACCACAGGAAGCTGCAGAGGTTCCATCTGAACCTGCAGCACCAGAGAAGCAGGAAGTAGAGGAGCCTGAAACTCCAGCTGCTAGAAAGTCACCCGAGAAGGAGGCCGCGCCCCCTCAGGTGACACCTGAAGACAAACTCCAGAAAGCCAAGGAAGAGACGGAACTAGAGGAGGCACAGAAGTTTGAGGATGAGGGAGCAGCATCTCAGGATGAAGAGGAGGAAGAGGAGGAAGTGGACGAGGCTCCAGCTGCCAAAGAGAAACCAGAGAGAGAGGAGGAGGAGGAGGAGGATATGGGGATTGGCGAGGAAGAGGAGGATGAATGCAAATGGAAGGAGACAAAGGACGAAGGGCTGGACAGAAAACATGAGACTGAAGAAATGGAGAAATCGGAGAACGTGTTTGTGAAGGTGGTGATGAGGGAGGAGCTGCAGATGTCTTCACTCAGAGAGGAAGAGGAGGAGGAGGAGAGAGAGAAGGCGGAGCTGGAGGAGGTGGAGGATCTCGACGTCATCGCAGATGAAGAGATCAGAGTGAAACCTGAAGACGTGATGGAAGAACAAACACACAGTAAAGCTCCATATGTGGAGGAGGAGGAGGAGGAAGAGGAGGAAGGCTACCTGTCACATGTGGGAGGAGCTACAGCTCCGATAACCTCGGTGGTTCTGGGAGCTGCTGCGGCCGAACCCACCTCCTTCATCCAGGATGAGACCATCCCTGGATACTCTGAGACGGAGCAGACCATCTCTGACGAGGAGATCCACGAGGAGGCGGAGGAGAGGATCCCACACCTTCAGTACGACGTCTCGGCCTACGACGTCTCCGTCCCCGACCAGACCGAGTCCTTCGTCAACATCCACGGGATGAGGGAGATGCAGGCGGCGGCTCTGAGCGACAGAGGCTTCCTGGCGGAGCAGGTGTCCGTCTTCACCAATATCATGACGGCTCCTCTGGCCGAGGAGGAGCACGTGTCCTCTGCTACGTCCATCACTGAATATGACAAGGTGTCCTCCTTCCCTCCGTCCATTGCCGAGGACCACTCTGTGGCGGCGACGGCGGCGACGGCTGAGGAACCACCCAGAACACCTGGCCCCGCCCTCTCCAGCCCTCCTGACGCCACACAGGGCAGCGAGCCGCCGCTCTCTGCCGGAACCCTCTCACCACCGTCTTTAGAAGAGGACAGACAATCCAAGTCTCCGTCCCCCGACACACAGGCTCCTGTCGCGGGAGTTAAAGCTCCTGATGCTCATGATGTGCAGGAGGAGGAGGAAGAGGAGGAAGAGGACGAGGAGGAAGAGGACCAAACTCCCAATGTTGAAATTTCACTTGAGAAACTCCATGAGGGCTACGCCTCATCCAGAGACGGAGACAGTGAGAAGATGTCCTCTTCTGTGTCTCCTGATTCAAAATCTGTACAAGCGATCAAACCCGTTCACCTCCCGGTGGAGGAGGAGAACATCGACGCCTTCGCTCCCAAAGACTCTTCTTCTGTGGTTCCCACCAGACCGTTTGGATCCGACTCGGTGACGTCAGAGAGCGAAGAGCGATGTTTCAGCCCCGATGACGTCACCGTGAAGATGGCCTCGCCTCCACAGTCCGGTCCAACAAGTCCCGCTCACTCTCCCGCCCGTCACTCGCCTGTGGAGGACAAGGTGAAGGGTTCCATGAAGCCAGAGGAGCTCCCCGACATCGCCATGACAACTGGAGACAAAACTAAAGAGAAAGAGGAGGAGACACAGAGAGAAGGTCAGCACGGAGAGACAGAGGACAAAGTGTCAGACAAGGACATGGAAGAGGTTCCTGTGATGAAGGAGCTGGAGAGAGAGGATGAAGCCAAACAGGAAGAAACCATTTCCACTGCTGCGACTGCTCCTCCTCCTCCTGCTGCTGCTGCTGCTGCTTCTGAGGGGCTTCTGGTGTCAGAGGTAGAATCCCTGGTCTCATCTGGACAACATGACGAAGATGCTGAGCTCAGAGACAAAGATCATAAGGCGCCTGATTCAGATAAACACTTAGATGATGATGAAGATGAAGATGATGTTGATCATGATGATAAACCTTCAGTAAAGATGATTGAAGTAGAACATGAGAAAGAAAAGAAGGACAGCATGGAGCTTAAACACTTAGAGGACGAGGACAGACACAGATCTGTGTCCGGAGGAGATGTTTCCCTCAAGGATGAAGGAGCTGAGGAAGAGGAGGTGAGGACTGAACCCTCCGATATTCAAAGTGTCAAAGAACAAACTGAGGACAGAGACATTAAAGATGAACCCAGGAAAGACCATGTTCCTGAAGTCAAACCTTGTAAAGATGCTGAGTCAGAACCTGTGAAAGATAGAAAACATGACGATGCTTCTGACCTGAAACCCGAAGATCAGGAGACAGAGGAAGATCTGAAGAAACATGATGTTTCTGAGATGATGAAAGATGAAGAGGAGGAAGTGAGAGAAAAGGTTGATACATCTGATGTCAAATCTTTAAAGGATGAAGACAAAGAGAAGGAAAAGGCCACAGATGTGGAGGAAGAGGTGAAGAAGGACGATCTGTCTCTTTCTGTGTCAGAGGAGAAGACGAAAGAGACAGAGATACCTGACATCACTGAAGATGAGATAGAGAAGGAGGAGACTTTCAGAGACACACAGAGAGAGACAGTCACCAAACTCACCACAGAAGAAGTCATAGTGAAGGAGGATACATGTGTTACCACAGAAGAAGAGAAGGGTGGAGACATTTGTAAAGATGTTCTCTCATCCGTCAGCCAGGTCGAGGAAAAGGAGGTGACAGAGAGTAAAGATGGAATTGTCTCTGCTCAGCCGAGAACAGAGACGAAGAGAGACGATGCTGCTGCTACAAAGGATTCCATAGAGGAAGAGGAAGATCAAACGACAGGAAAGGAAGAGGTGATTGAGGGTAAAGACGAGAGTAAAGACATAACAAATATGGAGGACACAACCAAGCTTGAAGCAAAGATACCAGTTCAAGACATTTCCAAACCAGTGGCTGAGGAAAAGGAGACGGATAAAGACAAACCAGAGAAGATGGAGGAAGAGGAAGTAGTGGTGATTTCCAGCGTCACTGAACGAGAAGAGAGAGAGAGAGGAGGAGAAGAAAAAGCAGTGGACAAGGAGGACACCTCCAAACCATCTGAGCAAACACAGGATCGACCCATGGAGGTCATCAAAGAGGACAAACATGTGTCAGAAGGGTCGTCAGAGATCAAAGCTTCTGTGGAGGGAGAGGGGGAAGAGACAGAGGAGAAGAAAGAGGAAACATCACATGGTAAAGATGAAGTCAAAACAACATCAGAGGAAGTGAAGGTCCAACAAGAAGAGATGAGTAAAGATAAAGGAGAGAGTGAGGCATCTGCGAAAGAGCAGGAGAAGGAGGAGAAGGACACATTTGATGTTCCTGTCAAAACCTCCAGAGACAAAGAGGAGGTCGGACAACAAATAAAAACAGAGGAGACAATGGAGGAGGACAAGAGGGACCTCTCCGACCACAAGCTCATCGTGAAGGACAAGGAACCTGAAAAGGACATGGAGATGCAGACTGAGATGTCTAAAGCTGACACTGTCCAGGAGGACGGACATGAAGCTGAGTCCAGCAAACAGGAGGCAGAGCAGAGGACATGCACTCACACACACATCACCAGAGACCAGACAGAAGACAAACAGGAGACCAGGACGGACGATGGACAAGAGGTGGATCAGACCTTAGAAGACATGAAGACCAAGAAGGAAGATGTTATTGAAAAGTGTGTAGAAACTTCTTCTTCTACTGACTCTAAACCGAGTGAGGACCAGGTACCAGCTCCTCCTCCTCCTCACAGCCCGGAGGAGAAGACAGAAGAAGATAAAGAAGTGAAGGTCACGATGAGACAAGAGGAGAAAACAGAGAAAGACGACGCACACGAAGCAGAACTGAGCAAAGAACAGAAGATGGAAAAAGAGCAGGAGAAAGAATTCAGCTATGAGACAGAAGATAACAAAGATGAGAGGATCAAAGGACAGATGACAAAGACTCACAAAGACGAGCTCAGCGAGTCCCCCGATGCAGATCACAGCAAAGAAGAGAAGTGGGAGAGGGAGGAGCTACAGGAGAAGGACAAGGACAAGACCGTGAGACAACCTGCTAAGATACTATCAGGAGACACAGAGACGTCCACGTCAACCTTCAAACACGCGTTTGTGCTTCAATCGTCTGATGAGGACAGAGAGGAAGAGGAAAAGGAGGAGGAGGAGGACATCTGCATGGGAGGAGCCAGCTCCAGACCTTTATCAGTTGAACCAGTCAAATCAGACCACGACGTCTCCTCTGCAGGTCTGCGTTTGTACGGGCCAGCGCCGCCTGGTGACCAGACTAAGCCCCGCCCATCACAACAGATCACTGTGATCATTCCCACCCTCACCATGCAGGAGCCATCCATCGATGAAGAGGCCAGAGAGTCGGACAGAGAAGAGTCCACACCTTCTCTGGACGAGGAGACAGAGGAGGTGAAGACACGCACATCTCCTGAACCTTCTTCCTCTGACAGAGACACAAAGGAGGAGACAGTTGGTCCTTCACATGTCCTCGCCTCTGCCGCACAGACAGTGATGGAGCCTGAGACAGACGGTCCACCACAGAGCTGCACAGTGTCCAGTGTGGAGGAGGAGAAACGAGTGATGTCTCCAGAGAAACCAGAGAAGGAAGCAGAGAGGGAGATGGAGGGGGAGAGGGAGGTGGCTTCTCCTGGACTTTCACGACCTTGCGCATATTTCATGTTGGAAAAAGATGAGGCTGAGGACACCAAACACACCCAGGCTGGAAAAGTGGACACTGCAGAGATAAGCCCTGAGAAGGAGGAGGTCAGCGGAGGTCAAACCTTCACGTCCAAGTACGATCCATACGAGAAGCCCATCCCTAAAGATCAGGAGGTGGACTCCAGAGAGGAGAGTGAGGTGTCTTTAGGTTTCACCTCTGAGATCGACATCGATGACAACAGAAGAAGCAGCCAGGCGGAGGCAGGAGGAGCCATGTTCCTCCTGGAGGATCAGTACAAAGAAGAACCTCTGTCCTTCAGCAGAGTGGACTACAGCCCGGTGTCCCTCACCGAGAGCGAGAGAAGCGAGAGGAGCAGCACCTCTCCCAGGTCTGAGGACAAGGAGAAAGGACAAGAGGAGGAGAGCGAGAGGGAGGAAAGACCAGAGGTCCACAAGAGCTGCTCCTCCACATACGTGCAGGACAACAAAATGTCCCAAAGTGCTGAGTCATACTCTTTCACTCCCAAAGAGGACAAACCAGAGAAATCTGAGAAAGAGAAGGACGAAGAGGCAACGGGTGAAGCTGCTGCTGCTGCTGCTGCTGCACCGGTTCAACCTGTAGGGCCAAGACAAGACACGCCCTCTCCTTCTTTGAACCAATTAGATCTCGGGACCAGACCCTCAGCTTCTCCCGTTGACTTCGGAGAATCCACAGGAAAGGACACATCGGAAAAAGAGAAGGAGAAATCTGCTGAGTCACGGAAAGACAAAAAGGATTCATCAGATCATGAAAAAGACGACTCGCCGTCTGGTCGACGCTCACCTGCTGAGAAAGACATCGTACTTCAACAAGCCTCACCTGAGGGGAGGGTGGAGACATCAGCTGACTCCACAGCGCCACCTGCCTCGTCATTGTTACAGGAAGTAGACGATAACGTCCGTTCCTCTGACAACAGTGCTACTCCCTGCAGGTCCATGTTGGACTTTCCTGAAGGAAAAGAGAGTCTGATCGATAAACGGCTTCTTGTTGAGGGGGAAGACTTTGATGATGATGAGGAGGAGGAAGAAGATGCGGAGGAGGAAGAGGAGGAGGAGGAGTTAAGTGATGTAGATATGGAGAAAGGTGCCAGGGAGCAGTCTGAAAAAGAAACCTGCAGATACAGTCCTGATGGCGTTGTCATGGTAACAGACACAGAGGACACAAATAAAACCTCAAGCCTTAATGAGGAAGCACCTGAGGACACCTCAGCCCCAAAGATCAAAGAGACAGAGAAAAAGATTGCAAGTGAGAAGGCTCCACCCCCTGAAGCCAAA
Organism: Chascanopsetta lugubris; assembly: GCA_016785325.1. Taxonomy (NCBI): domain Eukaryota; kingdom Metazoa; phylum Chordata; class Actinopteri; order Pleuronectiformes; family Bothidae; genus Chascanopsetta; species Chascanopsetta lugubris. Next base: position 88,200 of record JAFBJT010105933.1, on the reverse strand, counting down.
CCACTGAAAGACCAGGACAGAACTGATGACACAGGGACTTCCAAACCTGCTGACACCAAGAGTGAAGATGCAGCCAAAACAGTTCCATCCCCAGGAGCAACCAGACCTGCATCACCACATCTCCCGCCTCCTGTAACCATGACAACAGAGGACACAGACAGAAGATGTCTGAGCCCCATACCAATCACAATGAGAAGGTTGTCCTCTGCAGGGGACGTGACCTGCTCCGAAGTCCAGGAGTCTTCAAGAGGAACAAAGGAGTCCACCGTGACCTCTGGCTTCTCCCTTCCACTAACAGGAAGTTATGCTGACATTGGACAGAGCAGATCTGGAGATGATTCTGAGCTGAAAGAGGAGACACTAACGTCCTCACATGGGTCCAAGGTAACAGAGGATGAATATTACAGTCAAAGAGACTTCAGAGACGACCATGTAGAAGATCTGAGGAGGACCTCAGAGAGTCGAGTGGCCACAGCTTCATACAGCACCATAACATACTCCTCCACATCCTACGCTTACTCCTCCTCAAGTTCTTCGGCTCTCAGCAAACAGCAGGAGAAGGTTCAAACCTTCACCACCACATCGAGCTCTGAGGTTCCGCTGCTCAAAGAGGAACCATCCTTCACTAAAGCATCTACAAGCTCCTGCTTTGGAGGAGTTCAGAGAGACGAGTACATGGAGGTGACCCCAAAACCTGCAGCACAAGTGTCTTCACCCCTTCAGGTGGAGAAGACAGAACCTTCATCTCTGGTCCTGGTGTCCACTGCCAAACCAACACAGGGTCCAAGTGTCTCTGAGGAGACAAAGATCACAACATCCTCCACCATTCACTCTACTCAGAGACCTGGTGAACCCCTGAAGACCTCAGAGAGTTCCTCCACATCCGAGCTTCACTTCGATGTGTCTCCTCTTCAACGAGTCGACTCCTCGGACAGGAAGTCCCCCGGGTCGGCAGCAGATGAGGAGGTGGAGCCTGATTCACTTGAACTGGACAACAGCACCTCACCATGTCGGGTTGAATGTCAAAAGATCCAAGTGGCCGAGCATAGAGAAACGTTCTCATCAGTAACAGAGTCGTCCTCTGAAAGAACCACAGAGATAAAGACCTCCACCGTGACCTCCACCATGACCTCCACCATGACCTCCACCATGACCTCCACCACTGCTGTGTCCAAGTCTGACCAGGTGTCGCTAACGACTCAGCAGATGACCTTAAGTTCTCCACCGGGTGATGGCGGAGCTGCTGAAACCTCATGTGCCAAAGCAGAAGTGGGGGCCAGTGTGTCTCTGAAAGAAGAAGAGAAGGTGGTGGAGAAAGATGAGAAGGTGGAGGAGAAGAGAGAGGAAGAAGCTAAAGACAGAAGAGGGGAGAAAAACCTGCTGGACAAACCTTCAGAGAGATTAGAGATGAGAAGAAAGAGTAGTATATCTGACTGGGAGTTGTTACAGAAGCCTGATGACTTCCCAAGTGCCCCGCCCCCTGGATATGGTGATGATGACGAGGAGGATGATGATGAAGAGGAGACCATGGAGGCGATGGAATGGATGGCCAGTGTCCACAGGACCTCCATGTCCTCTTCAAAGGATCCCACACAAACATCAAAGACTGACCGTCCCTCTGACCTGAACACAGGCTCCGCCTCCTCCTCCGGTTCTCCTCCTGGTTCCTCATGTGAACACAAAGTTCACAAAGGAGAACTGTCTCCATCCTTCATCAACCCCAGTCCTCATCAGCTCTCCAGTGATGACTGCGAGGAGGGGGACGGCTCAAGTGACCACCGCCAGGACGGGGATGAGGACGACCAGGAACAACACTCCGTGAAGAGAAGGTCCCACAAGCAGAGGCACCTCGCTCCTGGTCACCATGGAGACCCGGGGCAGGGCCCACAACATCTGTCTGGCGCCATGCCATCTGGTTTGGCGGTGACGTTAGCAGGAGAGGAGACTCCGCCCACATCGGTGAGCGAATCTCTGCCTTCACAGTCGGACTCCGACGTCCCCCCAGAGACGGAAGAGTGTCCGTCCATCACAGCCGAGGGAAACCTGGACTCGGATGAAGATGCTGAACATCTCCCAGTGGACAAACTCTCAGCCTCTGGATCTGGAGGAGGACATCGTCCTCCATCTCCTCGATCTGCTCAGAGGACTCAGGATCCTCCTCCTGCCCCCATCAAGGACCCGTGTCCTCACCCTCCTCAACCAGATGTTTGCATGGTGGATCCAGAGAACCTTCTCAATGACCACAGCAGCACAGAGAAACTTCTCAAGAAGGAGCACAAGACCACCAAGGGCCTGAGGAAGACCAAACCCAAGTCGGCCTCCCCTGCTCGTAAAGGAGAGGTGAGGAAGAGGTCCTCCACTCCGGTGAAGACCAAGGACTCGGCCTCACCTCGTTCAGCCTCCCTCAAGAGGAAGGACACGGAGAGGAGCTCCCGCCTCCTCAAGATGTCCGAGAGTCATGGATCCAGGAGCGAGATCCAGAATCCAGGGAAGGTTTTAGTCAATGGAGTCAAGAGCAGTTCAGGTGGGTTCATGACATGGACCTCATGTCCATCTGAACCTGATCAAAGTGAATCGTCTTCAGAGGAACTGAAATGTTATTTTTCTTTTCAGCCAACAACTCACAGAAAGCAGGTTCAGGGGTCCCCCCCGGCCCACCCGTCTACGTGGACCTGGCCTATGTACCCAACCACTGCAGTGCCAAGAACGTGGACCAGGAGTTCTTCAAGAGGGTCCGGGCTTCGTACTACGTGGTGAGCGGGAACGAGCCCGGCGGTGGAGAACCCAGCCGAGGAGTTCTGGATGCTTTGCTGGAGGCCAAGGCCCAGTGGGGCTCCAACTTACAGGTGTGTATCTTTTCTACTAGAACATCAGATCCAGAGCAGCTTCAACTTCCACTTCAAACATTCAATCAACAAATTCAACTATTGATCAAAATGTTTGCTGACCTCCATCGCTTCCCTCCTCAGGTGACCCTGATCCCGACCCATGACACGGAGGTGACCCGGGAGTGGTACCAGCAGACCCACGAGAGGCAGCAGGACCTGAACATCATGGTTCTGGCCTCCAGCAGCACCGTGGTCATGCAGGACGAGTCTTTCCCAGCCTGCAAGATCGAGTTCTGAGCTTCAGCAGCACCGCCCACCCTCCTCCCCCTCCCTGACCCCTGACCCCTGACCCCAGCCTCCCTGGTCATCTGCTTCTAATGGAGACAGAGTGAGAGCCAACAGAACTCTGCTGCTGCTTCTTCAGAGCTTCTCACCATCTCACCCGCTGCTGCTCCTCAAACGCTGGGGTTCTACATCCTGTGATAGAGGAGGTTACTTCCTGTTTATGTTTGTTCCAAACGACTGATGTAACACATGTCTGCTAACAGCTGAGCTAACACACACACACGCACACAGAGTGTGATCACAGTTCATCTGTAGATCAGGAAGCAGCAGAAGTAGAAATCTTATTTTGAAAAGGCCAAAAAAAAAGGTGCCAAAACATGAGGTCTGACTGAACTTCACCAGAATGAGTCAGAGCCCATGAGGCCGTCCACAAGTTGTTAGATCTAACCCATAACGCACAAACTCAACACACTCACATCAGTGTTTGAGTAAACTCATTAACAACATAAATCAATGTTACGTTAAAAAAAGGAACATAAAACATAAAGTACTTCCTGTCATGGTGCAGACGTTTTAGAAGCAGCCTGAAGTTTCTAGAATTTCAATTCTAAAGTCTTTGCTCTCAGCTTCGCTGCTGCTGCTGCTGCTGCTGCTGCTGCTGCTGCTGCATGATGCGCGTGTTTTAGCTCGGACTCTTGTTTCCTGTATCCGGCCTGCACCTGAATGCTGTATCGCAGTATTGTAGTATAGTGAAGATCAGTTACTACACTGTTTGGCCGTCTAAGCTCGCGTGTCCAGTAGGGGGCAGACGAGAGGATGATATGTTCTGGTCTGCTGGTTGAAGGTACGAGGGGATTCGTTGTGATGAGGAGGTTATGGCAGGAGTTTGTGTGTGTGTGTGTGAGAAAGTTTAAAGATCCTCTCGTCTGTGTCCGAATCATGAGGAAGAGAAACGACATGTGACAAATGTAGCAAAGATGGTTTGACAAAGACAACATACGTGTTGCATGTGTTACAGGAGGCTTCTCTCATGTGCCTTTAGCGTGTGGATTCGAGGCAGATGCAGAAACCAGGGTCGAGCTGTATAGAACAGGACCAGTCAGATCAGTAACACAGGATGTGTCGGATCGACCGAACCCAGATCTTTGCTCTTAATTCTGATAACTTCCTGTCAGAACAGGAAGTGGCACCAAATAGGAAAACGCACTTTTAGGAGGAGGTGATGAAGGCGATGATGAGCAAAAGAGAGGAGCATATATTAACTTTTTACTATGAAGATGAAGATGAAATATTTATGCAGAGTAATGTTTATAGACGCAGCATGAATGTGATGATTCATGATTGTACTGGTTATATACAGAGGAATGTGTGTGTGTGTGTGTGTGTGTGTGTGTGTGTGTGTGTGAGTGAGTGGGTGAGTTTCCACCGTGGGTTCAGAGTGGGAGGTCTTTCTGTTTGTTTGAAGTTCATCAGTCGATATTCAGATTTGTATGCGTGCAGGAGCATCTTAAAGGGACAGTCCGTCTACTCGTTAGTACTGAACTATCCCTTTAAGACACGGTCACAGGTGAATGTTGAGATGTCACTTTGTGAGTGGGAGGTTAAAGATCACTGACCCCGCCCTCGGGAGAGAGGGAACTGATTGGCTCATGTGACCTGCACCCAGACAAAGTTCTTGTTTGACATCAAATACAAATTGCTGTGAAACAAACAAACAAACAAAAAGTCCCTTCCATGTTTTTTTTGCTGCTAAATGGAACCAGGATAAAGATGATGATGATGATGTTTGTAGAAATGCACTATAAGAGGAGATCTATTTTTCTGAATGTAGAGTTGGTACTATATTATGAAAGCTGCTGGATAAAAACAACAAACAAAAACCAAATCAATAATAAGATACTCACACTGACACTTAGACAGAAAAGAGTTTCAAAGGAGGACGAGGAGGACGAGGAGGAGGAGGAGAGGCCACAATAACTCGTATTAACAGTCAAACTGCAGCTGAAACGTTTTCCTTTTCCTGAATACGACTTGAAACACATGCAGACTCAGAAACCATCAATACAACTAAAGTATTCCTACATGTACACAAACGTGTACACATGTCGTACATGTACACAGACGTGTACACATACAGTATATATACACAGCGCTCTGGAGAGAACATGTGAAAGATCAAAGTAACAAACACACACACGTGGTTCCTGCACATCTCAGCTGATGTTAGTGACAGATCCACTCTGCTAATGTTCCATGATCCACAGAAGATAAACAACAACAACAACAACAACTAAGTACAGAATGATAAACAAAGTGCATCTCTCCGTTATCATTTGATCTCAGTAAGGTGTCATCTGTCCATCTACTTCTTCTGCATGTGATTGATTTAGTTATACTCCTGAATGTAATTGTTTAACATGGAAATAATATAAAAAAATAAAATAAAACAATGCTATTTTAAAGAGGCTGATTATCTTACCTGGTACTGACATGACTGACAGTGATATAATACTGGGCTGTGCTTCTGTCGTTCAGAGACTGTGTGTTGGTAGTTCTCTCTTTGATTCTCTCTCTCTGTTTTTGCATCGTTCTGTTTTCTGTCTCAGCTCAATATTCAGAATCTCTGTCTCTTGAAATCTAAACTGGTGAAACTAGAACTCCTGCACATTCATTGTAAAAGGGAAACAGCCGGTGATCATCAATTAAACTACATTTCAATCTGACAGTCGTATGTGTGTTATTTAAAGGATACAATACAATACAATCTCTCACCGTCCTTGACTGGGCTGTGAGGGGGGAAACCTGCAATTCACAGAGTGGCCACTAAAGGCTCCATCCCCATAGACTTGGTTGTTAACATTTTTTTTACCCCACAGCATTGATTTAAGATGCACATTGTGTGTGTGTGTGTGTATGTGTGTGAGAGTGTGTGTGAGTATGAATCACTGAGTACACTCTCATAAAGGTCACAGAAGTACCTGCAGACACACTCTCATCTTCTGGAACTTGTAAATCAAATCTGTGTGTTTAAGCGAAAAGGATGTGTGTAGATGAAGTGTGTGTGTGTGTGTGTGTGTGTGTGTGTGTGTGTGTGTTTCTACGATGATAGAAATAGAATGAATAGAGTTTTGTGTCGACTGAAGGAAACAAAGAGACAGAAATGACATCAGCGTTTGGCTTCCAGTGAGTCGGCAGTCCCCCAATCAACAACCCAAACCACAACTTCACCCCACACACACACACACACACACACACTCAGGGGGAGTCTATTACATCTGGGGGCACTGCCATGGTAACGCTTGGGAGCAATAGAAGGAGGCATGAGTCATCACTATTCTTAAGAGCTGTTTGGAGAGGAGAGGAGAGGATGGGTGAGAGACAACACCACGGGGCGTGAGAAGAAAAAAAGGGGGATTCTGGAAATAAATATGAGATTAGGGTAAAGAGAGATGGAGAAAGAAATGTGTAAAATACTTTGTAGACGTGGAGAGAAAAGATGAGGAAACAAAAAGAAGAGAATGAGAGAAGAGAGCAACAAGATAACGAGGAGAGAGAGAGAGATGTTGGCACAGCTCTGACGGAAGCTTTGTTTATGGAGCAATAAGGTTTATGTGTCTGGACTTGGACACACACACACACACACACCAACATATTGGTTAACATTTTTTTTATTAAACCTTGTTTCTCTCTTTCGGGATTTGAACCTTCAGAACAGAAGTTACACAGTTTGAATGCAGGAACCAACAACCATCTGTTTGGCTGACATTAAATATCACATTAAATAAATACACAAAGTAAAACCTACAGCGACGTTTTCCTCCTCCTCCTCCTCCTCCCAGTACAAATACAATTAAAATCTAAAAGTTTCCATGGAGGCTAAAATAAACATCTGTGTTCTACAGCAGGTTTTAGGCTCAAAGCTCTTTCAGTGAACCTACATTGAAATGAAAGAGGAGCATTCCATGTATACTTTCACATGACTCAGCAAAATCACTGCTCTTATGGAGTCTAACATAGGACTCTAACACTTTTTCTGAATAACTGCAGTGAACTGATCTCAGGTTCAGTCACAGGTTTTGTAATAATAATAAATAGAATAAATTCAGATCTGACATGTGCCTCATGTGTCTTTACATGTTAGTTAGCGTGTGGAAGCTGCAGTGCTCAGCTCGTCCACATGTAAAAGTAGATTCATAGAATTTATCGAGTGGTTTTTCCCTTTTACTCTAAAATAAATCTGAAGAGAGAATCTGTTGGAAATCTATTTTTTGGAAACCACAAAAACACAAGTACAGCAGGAAACCCTCAGTGTGTAGTTTTCATACATGACTTTGGTGTCTGTCTGAAAAGTGATTTAAAGGCACATTTACACATGTATGTTGTTTTTCCTATTGAAGGAAATCAATGTGATACAGTGTTAGTTATTTTAAAGCTGATTTCTTTAATCTCATCTTAATATACTTTATATGAGCCATGTGGAATAATATTAACATCTGCATGTTAACTCTCTACATTAAATATGAGGAGGAAGTCAGAATATATTGTTATTACAACTTTATATCCAAATTACTTAATCAGAGATGTAACATCAGTATGAAAAATATGTATCAAAATCTGTTTGTTCTTTGCTTTTCATTTTTGAGGCAGATTCCATTTCCTGTCCTCTTTGTGATATGTGACACTGACTTCCTGTTCCTGTCTGCAGCATCCTATCTAACAATGTGTATTTACATTGGAACAAATACATGTATCTCATGTTCTACACAGGCACTAAGGCATTTTATCAGATCTAAACCATTCAAAGCCTCAGGGCTTAAAGAACGGTGTCCTCACATGAGATCATGTGACAGCTGAAGTGTGAACAGGAAGTCAGAAGGTTGAGCTATGAGGCAGCTGGTGGTTGACGTTTTGGTGTTTCGGTTACTGGCACATGTGGTCCGAGTATTGGCTTGATGCACAGTTTCAACAGCCGGTGGTTCAACTTCTGGAGACACGGAAGAGGAAGATCCGGGTGAACAGAGGAGCAGAAGAGATGAAGGTGCCGACCAGAAGAAGAAGACCAGACCGGTCCGTGCTCAATGTTTCTCTCCAGCAGAAGAAGAAGAAGAACAGAGAAGACGAAGAAAGGAAACAGGACCTGAACAGAGGCAGAGCTCCGGGTCGTGTCCTCCGATGTCCACTGATGTCCAGACGCCCACTGATGTCCAGACGCCCATGTGTCCCTTCACTCATTGAAGCTGAAGTTCAGACCAGAGCTCTCAGTGATGGGGGAGGAGGGACCTGCACTGGACACAGCACTGGAGGGGACGCTGCCGTCTGAAGGAGACACATGACTCAGTCAATTCTCTGAGCCAGGACTCACGGTGATGCCAACACACACAACAAATACACAGCGGTACACACACAACAAGCTGCACAAAGTAAACCAGAGTTTAGTTAGAGTTTAGTTCGACCATAGAGCTGAAGCCCCACCCACCAATGAATACAACATGTATGAGTGATGATGAAGGGAAACGACGTGAAGAGATGAAGAAGCTGATGCTTCATCATTTGGCAGCTGAGGTGAGAAGAGACATTTATCATGTGGGTCTGGAGGAGAAGCTATAAACAAACACACAGCGGAGGAAAAAGAAAATGGAGGCTGAGGTGTTCTCATTAAGTCCAACTTCACTCTGAAAAAAGATGCTCATCCAACATGGCCGCCTGCCAGACGTTTACAGCCTGCTCTGATTTCACTCGTCTGACAGTTTGGGGACTCTTTTAAAAACCTCCTCTGCCATCACCATGTTCCAGGATCCATTTACTCTCTTTACCACATCCAGAATCATTCTTAAAGACTTTCAGATTCCACAAGTCAGTTCACACCTAGTTCCACTGCTTGATTGGTTTTGTTGTAATAATTGCAAAAAAGTCATTGGCGATTAAAAAAGCCCTATCAAACGTGCTGAAGTTAGTGAGTTACGCAACACTTCAAAATGTACAATTAACAATCATTCAATAATCATCTGCTTCACTGTATCATACATAGATCAATTTTCGACAGCACTTAAACCCACACAGCCTTTTCTGATCATCTGAAGCGAGATCATTTCTAAACATGGAGACAGATCGAGATGTGGCCATTGCAGGAATCAATAAATACACTCACGCCACAGAGGCCGACTCGGCGGCCGCAGAGACGTCTCGGACCCGGAGGAGGACAGAGGCTGCTGAGGACTGTACAGTGACGTCTGACTCTGAGAGTCAAACAGGCCGGAGAGGGCTGCAGCAAACACACAGACCATAATAATGTGAACATCACATCCCACGGGTCACAGAGGGAATGAGTGAGACTTGATGGGGAAAACGGAGAGAGTGAGTTCAGTGTCTACGATGGACTCACCCTTCATGGTCTTGGCGTGGGCCTCGCTGCTGCTCTCGCACACCGTGTTCAGGAACTCGTCCACCTGCTTCAGGGACAGGGAGTTGTGCAGTGTCTCCAGAGGGTAGATAGAGGGCACCATGGAGCAGCCTTCGAACCCTGCGGCAGTGACAGGACACACGGACATTGTACCACATTGTTTCCATCAGTCCCGGAGGAAGAGGAGGTACGATCACACAAACAGCTCCCTGTGCACGCCGGCCCTTCATTCTCCATCGGAGCGGCAGCCATTTTGTTATTGGTTAACAAGCCACGCTGGGAGGCGACCGCAAGATCCACAGTTAGTGCCTGGTGACCTCGGACAACTACTGACTCGGCTTCTTTTTTTTTTTATTCCGGAGAGACGAGATGGGCCCACGTGTCAACGACCCGAGCCGTTGCAGAGTCTTGATATTATCATTTAGCCAATAATCATATTTACACTCACGTCATCTGCACCAGCGAACTGAGTTACTTGTGTGATCTCACAACCTTCTGGATCTGCATTCTGAGCAAAGCAGTTTACGTGTCGGACTCCGTGAAGCTGCTGATCAACATGGAAACTCTGTGTTTATCATGAGGCCTGGTGGTCGAAGCCTGAACCGTGACTTGTCATCTGCTCGACAACCTCCTCTCCGATCTGAACTTCAGCTCACACATGATGCAGCGGGAGGAGGAGGAAACACTGAGGTCACTCTGCTGCTCCATCAACTCTCCAACACGTGGAGACACAGAGAAGAACAATGATTCTACAGCACAAAGGAAACAGGACATGAGCCTGGACCTCACACAGAACAACCACTTAAACTCGGGAACTAGAATAAAAAGAACTCTCGTCTGGGTCTCGTCTGGAGTTTTAAAAAAAAAGGTGATGCTCCTCATTTACCTGTTCAATGATCCATTCCCTGCAAACATCTTTTAGAATTCCACAGGTTTCAATGTTCAGAGGAGCTCTTCAGTCACCAACAAGTGAGGGTGCAGGAAAGAACATGTCTGATGACATCATCAGTGATGCTGCACAGAGACGCGACTCTGAACCGGCACTCAAGGATTATCGGAATGATTTCAAATCTGTTTTGAAATTGCAGGAGATGATTCACAAATGGAAACGTCAGAGAGGTGAATCCATCCTGTGAGCAGCAGCAGGATCAGACGGGTGAATCAACCAGGTGCAGGCAGAGCAGGTGTGTTAGAGGTGAGGCACCAACACAACAACACAAACTGAGGGTGTGTGCAGAAACAGAAACCCGTGAGGATTTGAATCCTGTTGGATGGAATTATCTCAGCCCCAAAAATTAAAAACACAGAAAATGTTCTCCCACAAAATAAAAAAAGAGCCATGCAAGATAAACAAGAAACTGGAGGAGTGTCCAGGTAGACTTGAATAAATGCAGACATACCATTAGTCGGATGCCTGGCAAATGACACAGAAAATCTCTTTACTGGCGGCATAGAGAACAGCTCTGAGGAGATAAGAGAGGTCACTGGTGTTACTGGTGCCTGAGTCTGCCTGCTTCCTGTTTGTCTTTGCTTTAGGTTGATGAGAGGGGAGAGAGAGAAGAGGATGAGGGAGGGCGAGAGAGAGAGGGAGAGAGAGAGAGAGAGGGTCGGCTCATCCATTCACCCATCTGCCAACCTACATGCGTGAGAATGAGAATGAGGGGAGGTGCTGTCGGGGAGGAAGAGGATGAAGAGGATGAGGAGATGAAGGTTGAAACATGCAGAAGAGGTGATGCTGAGTCCGAGTCTGGAAACAACTCAACAACCCATTCAGCTTCTTCTCACAAGTTCCTGCAAGTCATGATGCTACAGTGAAGATGCATCAGGTACCATGACACAGCAAAAAGCCCGCGTCAACCGTCACAACATAAGTTAGATATTATTTCTACACCTAAAAGTCGTTTCCTAAACTAATCTAAATCTGTTTTTGGTCTCCGCACCAAACTCCAAACATGCTCCAAAGCCTCAAATATCTGTTTCCAGAATCATATGGTTTCTATTTCAAAAACAACTTCTTCATTTTTAAAATGATGTTGAATTGCACAAACTTTAAAATCCTTTATGAAGAGATATTTGGAGCATTATTCTACATGAAGACGTGACAGTGAGGACTGAACGGACAGACGCTGCTGGTCAGTGTCCCTTCGTCTCCTCTCTGCACTGATCTCACTTCAAACTCCAGGGCTGAGTCTCACAGGGCAGAACCACAACATGATGTAAGAGTGGAGAAGGTGTGAGCGACACCCAGTGGACACAAAGAAAAGCTCAGTTTCCAGGTTTGTGTGATCTGCGATGGAAGAGGAACTACTCCCTCATATTCAGGTGTCATGTAACTCACTGCTGAGGCTTCGTGAGACTGGAAGCAACTGAACATTCGTGTGTAACTTCACAGATGAATGAAACATGAAGAGCTGTGGTGACAGTGACAGTGACAGTGACAGTGACAGCAGCTTCCACCAGCAACACAAGACCAAGTGAGGAGGAGGAGGAAGAAGAGGAGGAAGACGACACCAGGATCGATCAGAGGTGAATTATTCCAAATCTGTTCAGACTGGATTTCTTAATGTTAAGATTAACGCAAACTGATCAGTGCAGAAAGTCAGGCTCACAGATACTGGACTGTGGATTACGGAAGAGAAATCTAGCACAACAACATGCACGTCAGTAAACACCAGGGTGGTCGGTCACACTGATGTGGAGGTGGAGGAACACCCACTCCTGAAAATCTCACACCAGGTCACAGCTCAGTGTCTGCAGCAGAGTAAACCTCCTCCATCAGATCAGTGTCTGTGTCATGCACATGAAGTGAAACCACTCTACATGTGATGCAGCAGCTGGAGGCCAGAGGAGGGGCTCTGATGGAAACAGCAGTGACAGAAAGTCCCCCCCCCCCAAAAAAAAAGTGAACGTGAAGCTCGAGAAGGAAAAAAGAAAAATGTGTGTTGAAGCCAGAAAAGATCAAAAAGGACAGAATAATTTTTTTTTAAAGACCCGCCTCGTGGAGGAAGACAGGAAGACGTGTGAACATACCAAACATGCCAAACTGGCACGGGAGGCTGCCTGGGGACAGGGGCGGCTTTCGGAGGTGGTGGTGGTGGGTGCGGACGTAGTCCCGCAGGTTGGGGGCGCTACAGGACACCCCAAGGGCAGAGGCACTGAAGAGGCCAGAGCAGAGTGAGCCTGTGTGAGGGGGAGGAAGGGGGGAGGAGGAGGAGGAGGAGGAGGTGGAGGGGGGAGGGACGAGGAGGAGGAGGTGGAGGGGGGAGGAGGAGGTGTACCAGGCCAGGAGGTGGATGAATGGATGGAGGTGTAAAGGGTGAGCATTAGTTTTCATCATCACACACCATGCCGTTATTGTCACAACAACCTGCGGCATACGTGTGTGTGTGCATGTGTGTGTGTGTGTGCGTGTGTGTGTGTATGTACATGTCAGAGGCATGTACACGTGTGTGAAAACCTGACAACTGTGATTGTGACACATGTTCAAAATACAACAATTATATGTGATTACATTTTACAAATCTGCCCCTACAACGTTTACACAACAGTGCATCCGCCACACCCATGTAGACATGTGTGTGTGTGAGTGTGTGTGTCTGTGTGTGTGTGTACACAAGAGTGTGTGTGCACGTGCATACGAAACACAAATGTTTTGTATGCAAACAGCAGCAGAGATGAAATGAACGGTCCATGTGGGAAACGAATGATGAATCAGCATATTTCAAATGAGGAGTTTTTGAAAACACCCAGCGATGGAACGATGACCTTTGAACCTGCTCAGAAAGGGTTAAAGAGCAGGAGAGTCAAATCTGCGGCTCATTCCTTTGTTCTATAAACAGTTTGTTGGAATGAGAAGCAGCTTGCTGGCGGGGGGGGGGGGGGGGGGGGCATCCATGACACCTGCTGCTACTGTTGGACCTGAGACGTCAGTGGTGGATGTGAGTGGGGGAGGGGGGAGGGGGGAGGGGTCACTCCGCACTAACAGGACACACAGGATTTATACAAAGCTCCTCTGAAGTTACACTGAAACAACTGCTACTTCCTGACAAGTCATAATGACAATGAATCACATGCTGACTGAGAGAGGGAGGAGCTTCACCTCCACACCTCTCTTCTCCTTTTCCTCTTCCTCATAGTGAAGCTCATGACCCAGGTTTCCACAAAGTGACTCCACTCCCCACTCGCACATTCATGGTTTTATGGTTTCATCCACATGACTTGACATTTGGTGCCTGTTGCTGTGCAAGTGTCATGATGTTAGAGGTTGTTGAAGGAAGAACGTCCTTCAGAACGGAACATACAGCAAAACAAGAATCCTTCAAGGGAACCTGGAAGGACTTCAAGCTATTAGATTAGTTTCCCCTCTCTTTGGGGCACCTTAAAAATATAATGTGCATATATATATGCACATTATATTTTTATATACGTATCTATATTACCACCTGCTCATTTTTGATACAGCAGTGAGGCATGTAGATTAATCTAAGTACGCACGGTGGAATGTTCTGTAATCCAACAGCACAATCCAGTCTGATAAATGATTATGGTTTACGTGACTCTTGGTTTAGCTTCTCCTCTGTAGACCTCCGATGTAACAGCTGGAATCACATACACTATGTTCTCTATGTCGTCACCTTATCACGGTCACAGGGTGATTGTGTCTGTAGACAATCAGACACGAGAGCTGATGCAGCAGACTGAGAACAGTCTCACACTGACTGACCTCTTACCTACATAGTTTGGAGTCTGAACCAGTCAGGCTGCTCCTAAACTAAGCTGGGTGGAAGCTGTGTGACCAATGGAAAGGTAGACAGAGGTGAGGGGGGTGATAGAAAGAGAAGATGAAATGAAAAGGCAGGGGGAATGGAAATGAGCGGAGAGGTATGTTCAGGGGCCTGTGATGATGTGGTGGATTAGTGATGACAGTTGGAGCTGTAGGTGTGTTATGATGAGGCTGGTGTGTTGGCATCAAAGTTTCTCTCTCTCGCTCTCTCTCTCTCTCTCCCTCACACACACCATAGATCACACTCTCTCACACACATGAACAGAAATGACCCACCGAGGCCGATGCCAGGTTTGATCTCAGGAGACTGACGGGAACACGAGGGGAAGAGTCGGTGGGACGTCCCACCCTTGGAGGTGTGTGTGGGAGACGTTTCTGAGAGGACCTGGGAGGAGACGGGAGATTAAGGCCAACCCTGCTGAAAAGTTGCTGTTTCAAAGTAAAACAGTTTAAATGTAGCTGAACTCCTCCAGCCATGTAATCTCCAACACTAGTCTTGTACCTCCATCGAACCCGTCTTGCGGTTCCGGATCATGGGAGACCTTCGCTGGATGTTGATGGGCTCAGAAATAGGAAGTGCCTGGTCCGGCTGGTCCTGGGACAGGTCCTCCATACTGCCCTGATTGGGCTTTTTGTCTTGATTCTGTCTCAGTCAGAGAAGACAGGAGGAAAAATGACTCATCCAGCGATGTACGGAGGTGGAGAGGACGACTCTCACATGTCCCACATGTTCACACACCTCAGAAGATGCTGGACGGAAACCGAAGCCCAAAGGAACGTTCTCCTCATCATCACATCCTTTGACTCCTGGACTGAAGTGAAGCTCCACATGGAAACGCTCCTCTGAGGACGGGTCCTGCTCAAACACAACACACACACACACACACACACGAAACACTTCTATTATGAATCTGGGACATTATCAATAAGAAAGGTGACACATGTTTGTGTAGACAGACCTTGTTGTTGTCTTCATACAACATGATCACAATCTGTGTCATGTAGTTGAGTTCAGTCACAGCACTCAGGTAATCCATGGCCTGTTTCCACTGCTGGTCATTCTCCTCCTGGTACACACACACACACACACACACACACACACACACACACACACACACACACACACATTATACTTGATAAAATCATAAAACATCCTCCGTAGTACACCTTCTAACATTTACTGTGGTTACACTTCCATTATAGTTATTCTACTGTTGATACTTTCATGATAGAAATTCATTCTGACATCATACCCAAAAGGTTTTTTTAATCCAACAGTCAGGCACCTGCTTCTATTTAGTGCAATATCAAAATGAACATGTTTCATTTTTTTTTTGCAGGAAAAACTGCTGAGTCCCGTAATAAAATCAGACTTACATCCAGCAGACCTCCATAGCGGAAGACGCTGAGCAGGGAGTGGACGTGACTCTCACTGGTGAAGTAGAGACGAGTGCGGACGTGACGACCAGGAGACATCACACCCCGAGAATATCTGACCATAAGAGATGAGACTTCGTCAACTGGCCGGTTATATAATTACGCACTGATACATGTAAAGCGGTGGTTCCCGAGTCCTCACAGGGGGTGGAGCTTGTTGACGGCCTCGTCCTCATGGGTCCTCTGCAGATCCAGCTGGATCTTCCTCATCAGAGGAACACAATAGGCCTGAGCAATGTCCAGCTTCTCTGCTTTGTTGATGCCATACTCCTGATTTGAATTACAATGAGGTCGGTCAAACATAGTTTTCATCTAACTGACAAAGTCAGCGTGAATCGAATGTTATGGGGTTTGAACCTGTGGTATGATGATGTCAGCCAGAGCCCGGGACAGCCTGAACAGCTCCAGCGTGTTCTCCAGCCCCAGCGAGCTGTTGTGCTGCGAGTCGTACTTGATGCAGTCGTAGATGTCGGGGATCTTGCTGATGTCATAACGCCCGTTCTTCATGCGGAAATCCCGCTCCAGTTTGGACCAGCGCTGAAGCATCAGTTCCAACGTCTCACTGTGGTACAGCTGCAGATCTGAGGCAGAACATGAGATTCGTCATACATGACATTACACTCACGAGGTTCATCGCGAGGACTTCAGGCACAGAGGTTTCACGCAACCTGTGGACTTGGGGTCCTCCAGTCTCTTTCGGATCTGCGAGTTCAGACTCTGGATGAGGGCGTAGACCTTGTCACAGGTGTTGACTGGATTCTGGATGATCTTCATGGAGTTCACCAGCGATGGACTCCCTGTTGGAGCCAACTGGAATCCAATGAGAAGTAGGTTTAAAACAAATGGTGTCAATGTTATTATGACTAGTTCTTATGTTTGACAAATACCTTCTCATAAGCCTCTTCTTTAAAGTCCTGGTCCTTCTGCATGATTTCATGCAGCCTGGCCTTCACCTTCTGCTGACAGTCAGTCAGAGAGTCACTGTCACTGTCCAGCAGCCCGTTCATGTTGGCGCTCTTCACCATCTGGACCAGGATCGGTGTCAACTCTCCTTCTAGAGCCAGCAGACCCTGCAGAGACCAGAGAACCTGAGCTGAGGCCACCATGTGTCCCTTCTGAGTAAGTCAGGGCTGTTGATTAGAGTTGGCTCATTACAGTGTTCTCCATTGCAAAGGGTGAACATGCTGAGTCACTGCATCTCTCTCATGCATAAAGAATTCGAGATGTTGTGTAAAAAGTTCTCACTTTGGCAAAAGCAGCAGCCGTCATCTGCACCCTGCCTTCGTCAGAGGCGTAGATCTTCAGGTCGTGGCGGTAAGTGCTGTGCAGGCGCAGGAGGCCACACCCAGGAAACCCAGCATAGTCACCTGGGAGACGGGTCACAGGAAAATAATTTAACAGTATTATTGGCAGATTACAGCACTAATATGCGTCATAAGGTAATATAAAAAGTTGAGGCAACACACCACCTGTGCAGGTGCAACATCACTTTCAGTTCATATACATGGACTTCACACAATTACATCATTCATTTCATCTAGAACTAATGTTTAAAATTCTCAGTAAAATGAATTGAAAGTGACGTGAATAGATTTTGTGCAAAAACACAAATTAGTGACAAAAGCTTCGCTGCAGATGAGATAAAATATCTTCATTCATACACTGAAAGTTAGAAAATGTCTATTCACTGTGGAGAGAGATGCATGTTCATTTCTTTAGTCACCAATGTCAAACATCATGATGGTTATCAAGCTTGATATCTCACAGTTAGACCTGCTGTATGTTGTGGAATGACCTCAGGGCTAGAATCTTAAATAACCAAACAAACATCATAGTACAACCAATGCAGCAGAATTAGATGACCTGTTTAAACACCTGTCATGTTTCACACACCAACACTTTGGCTGCACATGTGTGAAGCTGTGACACTCCAGGCCACGCCCACAGCAGCACACACACACACACACACACTATAACACACTGCACCCTCAGTAGGACACACAGCAGCACTAGTCACCGGGTGAAATGAATCAAAACGTCATGATAAGAAATGAGCGCACGTTAGTGGGCGGAGCGACGACCGTGCAGGGCAGTGAGAGAGGCGTGGTCACTGTCACGTGACCCTGCTCTTACCAAAGTCAATAGGGGACTCACAGCCAAGGGGCCGGTGGCTGCCGGCTAGTGGTTTAGATCAACAACAGGTGAGAAGAGAGAAGAAGTGCAGAGTTAAAAGATAAATAAAACTTGTGCCCGAGAGAGCGAGAGGAATGAAAAACAAATCTATTAATTTACAAAAGCAGCAGCAAAGGGCAGACTGGGGGAATAAGTTTAGTTTAGTCTTCAGGTGATTTTTGTTGTTTGCATGCAGCATGAAAGAAAAGCAGCACAGAGGGAGAGTCTGAAGAGGACAACATGGAGAAGGTTCTTCTGCTCTGGACGACATGAATTCATTTGATCACATCTGTATTCAGAGTGGATTTTGAGATTTCGAGCTGGAATTCATCTCATGTGTACCGAGTTCAACATGTCTCCGGCTTCTCCTCATCCAGGGGCAGAGTTGACAGAGAAACTAGATAAAATGAAAGGCCTGTACAGCCACTCACTTTATATTTCAAAATGTAGAAACCACTTTCAATGCACTTGAAATGAAACACAGTGTCACAGCAATGTGAGGTAACGTGTGATGTGTGAGTACTTTCTGTAGTAAAGTCAAATACACTGCACCACAGAACACTCCATGTTGCAATGAGCAAACAATACCTTCACACCAGATATCTTCATATTTACACAAGAACTATACATTCAACATAACCACCATTGTGTGTCCTGCAGAGCATGTTATGTGAGGAGGAAGGGGTAGAACAACGTCGAACAACAGCTCCACCCAAACCTAAATATAGTGAATACTGTGTATGTGTTGACGTCATAGCTGATCATTAACATGTGATTCTGCATGTTTGTATCTGTCCTCATGTTCAGCTGCTGCTGTTGTAAAGATCCTGATCTGTGCGGCTGCTGCATGTCTCTTTAACCTTTGACTATAAAACTCAGCTGCAGTCATTAACAGTGGTTGACAACCCAATCTTAACTCAAGGTCCATTTACTAATGTGTCGCAGTGATACACAGTCTGTATCAGAGGACGAGACAGTGGAGGTTCAAACGATATATTCACTATATATATATCAGTCAACAAAAATCATATAAAGTGAAATGTGGAAGTTTAATGTGAAGCACTTCCAATAAATGTCACAGTGAGAAAACACACTGTTCTCTTATTCTATTCACCTTGTCAGATTTAATATCTCCTTAAAATCTATTTCATAACTTTTGTTTGACTTTTGTCATGTTTCTTAAGCTGTGCTTTACAATAAACAATAGAGGAAAGGAAAATAAAAAATATTTGAAAATACCACATTTTCATATCTATTTCCTCAGTTTGCCAAAGAGCAAAGGTCCACAGGAAACGTGTGAGCATGTGTGTGTGTGTGTGTGTATGTAAGTGTGTGACTCATACATACCTTGCCCTCCAGGATACATGCAACGAAAGGCCCTGCCCAGCTCCTCGGCCTGAACCCGACCTGCAGGCGTCAGCTCTCCTCCCCACTTCAACACCAGCAGCAGAGAGGGACCGTCCTTCTTAGAGTCTGAGACACAGCAGCACTTTTATCACTGATGTCATATAACATGTTATAGTATTCAGCTGTGACATGAAGCTTCACTTCTGAATGTCCCTAAATCTACACACTGTAAACACACTTCAAACCTGTGACTTCTCTTTTCTTATTTAGCTCTTTGCTTGAGTGTTTATTTGAATCACATGTTTGTGTTTTTACTTCTATATATACAGAATAAAAAAACCAACCAACAGCTTGCCCTTTATTTTGTCATTTGGCCTAATTTGTGTGTGTGTGTGTGTGTGTGTGTGTACCCTCTTCTTCACTGGAGGCTTTAGGCTGGCCGTGGCGCAGGTATGTGAGCTGGACCTTCCTGTTGATCCCTGAGAAGTGACCGTACCTGGAGAGGGAGGAGACAGAAGAACAAACAGAGTAAAACACAGAGAAACAAAGGCAGAACTGATCCCATCGACAGAAACCACATATCTGACTTATCCCAAACACATTCCATCATCAAAACAAGGCAACCACTTCTTCACTACTCACGCACGCACGCACGCACGCACGCACGCACACACACACACACACACCACAGTGAGACTCTTAGCAGCTGGTTTAATGAGGATTCATCACCCAGCTGTGAAGCAGCTGAGCTGTCATCAACCTCTACAGATTATTACAGTGTGAGTTTGTGATTGTTTATGGTGTTAACGTATCAGTAACTTTACCCCTCTAATTATTTTAATTTAAATGCAGACACAGAGACATCTCTGGTCCCCTGTGCGATGCTGCAGAGAGACGCTGGCCCATCCTGCAGACTAATGAGTGCAGAGTGTTCGGTAATGGAACAGGCAGCTGAGTGGACGCCTCACAAAGCCTTGTGATGATGGACCTGAACCTCCATGCATTACTCTGGCAGGAGGCCACAGAACCTGAGCTGCTGTCAAAGGCCCACAGCATCAGTCTCCTGTTCACTGCTGCGCTAGTTTGTCCAGATACTAATTTCACTCAACACCGCCTGGATTAAAGGATTATGATTCATTTCTGGTGTCTGGGACTGAGGTCAGTTTATGTCTGTCACTTAAAGACAACAGCTGACCAGTGTTACCCCGACGACTGCCGGGCAGACACTGGAGACTGGAGGGGTATTTTTATTATTATCTTCATTATTTTCATAGTAGCCCAAATATAATAGGCTCATTCTTAGGAAAGCAACTATTATTTGTACTTTCTGGTGAAATACTAATCATTATAAATGTAATGTTTCCTGAGAGGTGCCCTGTCACATATACATGTGAAAATGAAAGGATTACTCTCATAGCAACAATCAAATGATCAATGTCAGTTTAAACACAATCTATTCTACCAACACTCTTTTCTTCTGATGCAGCTTCTCTGCAAGTTTGTTTGTTGTGACTTGCAGATTATTGTGTTATCTCAAAGGAGGAGAGCAACAGCAAATCACCATCATTAGTATAAATGCTGAAGGGAAGGTCGGAGGAAGGAGGACATCAGATCTAGAGTCCAGTTTGTAAACAGTGGTGAGGACAACATGCGAACACAGCACGCACTCCTTCACACTCAGAGAAACACAGTGAAATCACAGACGTTTGACTGTGTATGTGTCCCGTGTTAATGTCTGGAAATGAATGGATGTTCAAGGAAATGATTCACTATGTACAAAACCTTAGGAATATTAACCTACATGCATGAGCTACCATCTTCACCCAATGTAGACAAACACTTGAATTGTCATAATTGATGACATCAGTGAAAATCCCACTTTGAACGTGGGTTCACTTTGATCAGAGTCACAAAGATGAAAGACTTTCCTAATGTTTTGTACAGACGGTCGACAAAGACTAAAGAAAGGATGGTCGTGAAACCTCATCCTTTAACATGAGATGGGAAAAGGGTGCGTACTGAGTGTCAATCAAGCTGGATTCCCTTTTGGAGAGAGAGAAGGGGGGAAGGAGGGAGGAAGGGAGGGAGGAAGGAAGGAAGGGAAGGAGGGAGGAAAAGATAAAGCAGAGCGTTAGAGACCAGAGAGGGAGGGAGTGATTCACAGTCAACATGTGAGAGCAATGAATGAACCTGGATGAGAGATGAAGATAGTGTATGTGTGTATGTGTGTGTGTGTGTGTGTGTGTGTGTGTGGAGAACCACAGATGAGAGTGGACGTCTGGTTATGAATGAATGACAGGGAACAGGAAGTGAGTGACAGACGGCGGCGTGTGTCTGATCAACACTCACATCTCCAGCACGGTCTTCAGCTGCTCCAGTTTGGACTTCTTCTCCTCGATCTCACAGTCGGTGTGCTGACCCAGTTCAACCAGCAGCAGGCGAGCAATGTCCAGCACTTCCTGCACACACAGATACAGGCACATACAGTTCGTCTGAAACACCTTTCTTACTGTGGACGAGATTAATTCTTGATCTGCCAAAAACACATAGAACAAGGAAAGAGAGGGAATAAGACTAATCTCACTCACTTGCAGCTGTTTGGGCTTTTTCAGTTTGAGCTTTCCTGACTTGTATCCTCCATGTTTCTCAAACAACTCAAAGAACCTGTGACAGACGAGTAGAGTGAAGCAGAGGGATTACGTGAGATTACATGAAGAGAATGCTTTTGAAGTTCAAGCAGCTGTTTCCCTGGATCAGCAGCAGCAGCAGCAGCAGCAGCAGCAGCAGCAGCAGCAGCAGCAGCAGCGGTACAATGTAGGAAATCTACAATGAGACTTACAGAGGATGTCGGACTTCCATCTTCATCTTTTGTTTTGGTGTTCGATCTCCATGGCGGATGATGGCGATGACACAGCGCAGCTCCATCCTGGGAACATTTCGTATCAAGTTACTGTTCACACACGGCATCAAAACATGTAGTGAATGTGTCACATGTGACCATTTCTGATTGGATCTGACTTGCTCTGCAAACATACCACGTCTATGTGTGTATATCTGTGTTTGAGTGTCTGTGTGTATATGTCTGTGTGTGTTTGTATACGTGAGAGAGTGTAAATGTGAGCAAGCGTGTGAGGGAGAGCGGATAGTCAGGAGGTCAGCAGGTCACTGACCCCTTGTTACAGTGTGTTAATGTGTAATGGCTCATTTCCCTCGACCTTGTAAGGGAAAATGTTAAACATGACAGGTGTGAAATATGACAAAGACAAACAACATGATTAATGGACTTAAAACCATATAAAGGTTGTAACGCTGACACTACTTGTTACTTTTAAATCTTCATCTTAAATCTTTTTAGAGTTCTGAAAATAAAGGTTCATAAGGTCATATCATCTCATAGGGCATTTTCTATATTTCCTTTGTCGTACATGGTTCCTGAGGTGGTTGGGACGATGGGGATGTCTTCAGCCTCCATGGGGATGGACCAGGGGATGTGGAACTGAGGGGCCAGTTCCCTCATGACCATGTTCCTGGTGAAGCAGAGGAGAGGAACAACAATGGCAATTTGAAATAAAGGTAAAAAGGAAAATATAGCAGAGAGGAAAACAGATGCCAAGCAAATACAGACAAATCATTCCCTATTCACACATCCTCTTCATGCCGGTCAGCTTTAAATTAACATTGAGTTAATGTCTTTAAACTTGATGTTTGTTTGACCTCCTGAGGAAACTTCAGTCAAACAGCTTCAGCTGCTTTGTGGAAGCAGAGGAGATCAGTGTTGATAGTGTGTGTGAGTGAGAGTCACTCACCCCAGGACTTTGGCACAATCATCGTAGTACTTCATGGAGTTCTTGACAAAGCTGAAGCCATTGACATCACAGACGTAGGAGTGGCCGTTGGCTCTGAGCAGATCAAAGCCACACACCGTTTGCTAAAAGGGAAAAAACACAGAGAGGTACGAGATATAAAGAAATGAATTATGAGTAAATATGGATACGCAGCTCCAGATAACTGTTGGCTGTTTAGTCAGAGAAGTCATAAATAAATTATTCTAAAAGCTTCAGAAAACATGCCTTTCACGTGGCTGGTTTAAATATATTTCCTCAAAAATTGGTTTAAATGGCCGACAGAACAAGATCTAATGGTTTTATGCAACTGAACGCAAGTTCATCAATTGTGTCTGTGGTAAAAAACAGATTACAGCAAATAGAAATGATCCCAGTGGACACTTTCCCACCACTGATATCGGAGCTGTGGGAATTTATAAACGGAGCGAGGAGAATGTCCACTAATGATCCATAATGCTGATGATATCAAGTCTGGGTTGTTGAGAGTTTGTCATGTGTGTGAATGAAGTTCACCTTGAAGGCCAGGCAGACCTTGCGGGCCACCAGCTTCTCCATGGCAGTGAGCATGACGGGGTAACGGATCTCCTTCCCCTCGCTGTCCCTCTCAACCTTCCCGTCCAGAGCAGGAGACTTCCTGGCCTCAGCGTGGGCGTAGTCTGGACCCACTGTGTAAACCTGAGACGTCAGGGACAACAACAATAAACCAACAAGCACTCGAGACACACAAACAACAACAGCACTGTCTAACAATGCTTTCAGAACGACATTCTGCGGGGTTGACGTCAGATGGTAAAAGACTGAAGTGTCACATCACCTTTACATCAGTACCATCTGTGGGCATGAACTCCTCGTAGATGTAGGACCCAGTCTTTCTGACGCAGCTCTCAGGTGAATACACACTGCTCCGACTCCCGATCTACAGCAGAGACAGAAGATTAGAATCACACAGGTTTTATAAACACAAAGGATCAAACGTTAACAGACTGGATATTTCTGGGACCCCGTCGGCTTCCTGACCTCCAGCTTAACCTCCTGAAAGAACCACTGACCTCACTGCCACCTTGCTATGGCAGCACTCACCTTCCTGAAGAGTCTCTGGCTTCCTCCTCCAGCAGATGTTGGGTAGTAGATGTAGACGTTGTGATCTTCAGCACACACGGGTTTCTCCACAAAGGGTTTAGGGAACACCTCTCCGTTCACCTCCACGTGGTCCTCACCTTCCACCAGGTTACACTCTTGCAGGGACATTAGAAAATCCTCAATGCAATATTTAAATGTCATTCGTTGTTATCGGAGGATGAACTGGTACCTTCAGGCTTGTCAGGGTCTCGGTTTAACACAGCATAACGAGGTAGGTCGATTCCCTCTTCCTGTAATATCCGGTAAACTTCTCTCCTTCAGGGAAACACACAGTATTTAAGAATCATGTCCAATCAGGAGTAAGGAGGTGTGTGTGAGTGTGTGTGTGTGTGTGTGTGTGTGTGTGTGTGTGTGTACCTGTCCTGTATAAAATACTGCATGTTGAGGTCGTTGATGAGCATTGGATTCCTGAGCTTGGCGTATTCCACAGCTTTGTCCAGAGGGAAACCTGAGGAACGCAACATTCGTATTAAAACAGTATTCACTCGTTCACTTTGATGAAACCATTGTGAAAAAAGTGCTGAAATAATCAAACTAAATCACATAGACATAGATTGTAGGAGTGCGTACTTTTAATATTCAAGTTTAAATGTCATCTACGGAGTTTTTGCTCTTCTCTCAAACACAAGACTCACACTGACACTTTCTATCAGAAGCGGAATGGAAAATACATATAGTTCCATGCGATTCTGACTCAGCGGGTCGGATGGAATATTTGAATGTCCAGTTTGCATTTATAAAAGTCACTCATCTCTTTTCCAATTGAGCTGCCAAAGATGCACCTGATGTGCGAGGAGAAATGTGTTCATCAGTTTAACTGCAGGACATAAATAGAGTTGCATTGTTGGCCTCTGTAAACCCTGCGCTGCAGGATGAGGTGTATCTAACACATGTTTCCAGTGTGACACGTCTTCCCATCAGCTGTTTTCTAACATACACCCCAGAGCTACATCCCATAGATAAGCAGGAGGAGCTGGATATAGAATATCAAACGGCCGAGTCATTGACGCGCACATCAAACACACTTTAATCTGCCAGCTCCTGAGAGCAAAGTCTGTGTGACTGTGGGTCAGTGAGATTATTACGGCAGAACATGTTTATGATGCTGCTCCAACTCACAACCAGACCAAGAACAGCTTCTCTCAACACAGTCCAAGGACACTTTGAACTGTGTGTGTGGAAGATGGGAATGAAACCATCAACCCTCTGGGTATACAAAGACAAGTGTAACACCAGAGCCACAGCTACACCACCTCTCACCTGTTAAATACTGGGATACATTTCTCCACCACCCGTCACAGTTTCCTCCATGCAGTGAGATACTGTCAATAAATAGAATGTACATAAAGTTTTACCTTTGGAGTGGAAGGAGATGAGGCAGTCGCAGAGAGGCCATTTCTCCACGGGTTCCTCCAGGATCACCTCCTCGGGGAAGATGACCACGTCGATGTAGTCGAACATACAGAGGCGCTCCAGGATCTGAGTCATGGGTTTGGATTTGGACTTTTTCATCATGGCACAGATTCCAACCACAATCTGCCGCTCTGCCGGCTGGAGAAGTGGAAGCACGTGAGGTCAGCGGAATGTCGGATCATCAGATCATGAATAATTTTCTTGAACTTTGCCCTAATCTCATTCTAGTAAATATGGATCACAAATATGTAGATCGTATGCCAACAACTACAGTCATGGAAGTAGCACTGCTTAACAGCGTCTCTGGGCGGCTGGTTAAACACACAACCTGGACTTAAGACTCGAATACAGACTGAATCTGACAAACAAATCATAAAACCACACTTAGACGTATTCACTAAAATAATCTAAATCAATCGATCATACAGAAGCAAAGAAGCCAGAGTTACACAGTCATTGGTGCACAGATACTGAACCTCACAGCTGTTCATATATTAGATTTGTTCTCATGCCAACCTTTGTATATTTATGTCCACATCAGACCTCCTACAGCCACTGAAGGTCACCAACACCTTCTACTGTTAGAAATGTCCAGTATGTCGGCGTAGAAACTATAGATGTGTTTAAATATGACTCTAAAGTGTGTTAAAAAGTGAAAATATTAACTTAGAACATTGGATCATAATAAAACCTATATAAAACGCAGGTACTAGGTATAACTACATAACCTGTCACCATGCGTGCACACCTGAACTAACACTTGTAACTCACCGACTCATCTTCGTCATCCTCCATTTCTTCTTCTTGAGACATCTCGTTCTTCATCCCTGTCTCCATCTGAGCCAGGTCCTGCTCGTCATCGTCACTGCCGACCATGAAGAGAGGAGCTTCTCTGTCGCCCCGTCCCCGTCCTCTGCAGGGCTCAGACATCACAAACCCACAGGTAACATGGCTGCTTCAGGCACCACCCAGTGCAGGGGTCAGTGCAGTGTTTATGTTCCGTGAAGCAGGAAGGAACTCAGTCAGCTGGCCTTAGAACAGCAGCAGGTGATAAGGTGAAGGCACAGCTGATAACGGCTACGTGTGTGTAGAGCACATGCTGAGGTAGAGAGGACAGATGTGCCCAGAGGGAGAACAGGGACACTGGATGACAGGGAGATGGTCTGAATGGAGGTCAGGGTCTGAGGTTGTAACATGAACCAGTGTGAAAACGACTCTGTTTCTCTCACTGTGAAAAAAGGGCAGAAACAAAAACGGATAAACAGGTTGAACAGCGAGTGAGCGAGTGTTTACAAGTTAAACAGCAGGCGACAGTTGCAGCAGTGGGACATCACTCATATGAATGTGAGCAACCTGAGTGCAGGTGCGGAGGAGAACTATGCACCATGTGGGTTCAAAAACACGATGGGAAAAAAAACCTATTGATTCCTGAAGAGTCACAGCAACAGATGAGTCAAGAGAAAGATTTTCAACATTCATCACGTAAGAATTCTGCTGTGTTGACTGTGGGAATATTTACACATGACTGTGGTTTGTACAATCATTATGAAACAGATCCTGTAGCTGTGAGGGACAGGAAGTGCAGCATTCACAGGTGGAAAAGTCAAGTAGGAAATGTGAAGTTAAATATTCTGACTTTTACCTTCTGAGGGAAAGGTGGATTTTTTTTACATTAAATTATGGGTTTATCTATGTTCTTATCTATAGTTGCAGTTCCTACAGGTCAGATGTGCCACCGTGTCACTAAACCCACCACAGGCACATGTGCTTTATCATACCCGACTGCTGACATCGAATCCTCCATGCTGCTCTGTGTTTCCATGGAAACGGGACCCGAGGAGAAGTCTGCCTCAGGGTGGTTCACTTTACTCTGGATTTCATTTCCACTCATTAAACATGATCTTTGTACATGTGACTTCTATTGTGCAGCAATGAATGAGACAGTACAATGCTCCATACATGGGCCATGATGATGAAATCATAAAGACTGATAACCAATATACTGCATGACAATCACATGACGAAGCAACTACAGAGACTAACCACAGGATCCGTTCCATTTGTTTCATGCAGTTTTTAAAATAACTTCTCTGATGTCACAGCTCATCAATCATCATTTCTGTGGTGACATGCGACGATCCATGTCGGAAGGTATGTGTGGTCACTGCCGATCTGTCACCTGATCTGACTCAGCACAATTAAGACACACATGTATGGTGTCATCCCCCTGAATCTGAGCCAGAGAACATTCTAACAATGAGTGAAATGTGGCCTGGCTGGAAACGAACAAACATGAGCAGGTTCATAAGTCTCTTATCAGATTCTCTGACAGCACCACCTAGCCCCCCCCCCCCCCTGTCCACGCCACCTTTGAACAAAGTCACTTATGTGGTGCAGATCATCTCACTAACATCATTAAACGTTGTGGTCGCGACTCTTCCTGCGACTCTCTGCCAGGACATACCTCCACCAGAGCTCACACGACACGCAGATTAACCCTGGTACCCCGAAATAACTGTGCCCTCCTCTACGTGAGGGGCCGTGGGCGGAGCCAGGCCACTGGTGTCTGGTGGCAAAGACTACTAATCATCACTGAGCCCTGAGGCGATGACAGGCTTCAGTGCTGGGGGGTTGAAGAGCAGCATAACCTCATAAAGAGGGAATAAACCCAAACTTTAAATGCTGCACGTGCTGAGTTTAGTCTGAACTACAACTTTACCTTAAAACTGACAGGATGACCTGAGAGCAGGACAGAGTGTCGAATCCCCGGGATGAAATATAGTTTTCAGTAGTATAAATATTTCACCTGCAGTGTATAAAAATCTGAACAGTATCAGACAAACCAACCCTCCAACAAACACACACTGAGGATTTGAACACATAACCTCCCGGGCCAAGGTATTAGCAGCTAAATCCAAAAGACTTGTGGGCTCTGACCACATAACTTTACGTGACATGAGTTACAATAAATACGTTCTACTCCAATAAGACGCCACCTGTTGCTGTGTTTTCTATAATGTCATTATGTGACCTGTAGTTTACTATCAAACTGTGTATTATCATGATCTTGTGTTTTATCAAATGTCATGATGTTGATTTCTGGCTGGTTGAAATCTTCTTCTCTCGAAATCTTGTTTTACTGTTTTTCCAACACATTGTGTACACTACACTATATTGTAGTGTATTCTGACATGTAGTGTTTTCTAACATGTAGTGATTTCTGACATGTAGTGTTTTCTAACATGTAGTGTTTTCTGACATGTAGTGTTTTCTAACATGTAGTAGTGTTTTCTAACATGTAGTGTTTTCTAACATGTAGTGTTTTCTGACATGTAGTGTTTTCTAACATGTAGTGTTTTCTAACATGTAGTGTTTTCTGACATGTAGTGTTTTCTAACATGTAGTGTTTTCTAACATGTAGTGTTTTCTAACATGTAGTGTTTTCTAACATGTTGTAGTGTTTTCTGACATGTTGTGTTTTCTGACACGTAGTGTTCTGTTTAATGTTCTATCACTTTGTGACATTCTGGACGATGTGTTTTGTTCATTGTTGTGTTTTCGGACATATTGCAGTGTCTTGTTAAATGCTGTGGAACTTCCTTGTAATACTGGAGTGTTTTGTAGTGTGTGTTGATGCAACAGGAGATTTAAGTCATTGACACTCAATGAATGAGTTATACACACACACACACACACAAAGATAATTGTCTGTTGGCCTGTTCACACACTAACACACCACCCTGAACACTCACATTCACACAAAGTTACAACACGGTCAAAAGCTTCCACAGTGAAAAACAAAAATAATATAGGACACAGAGCCACGGGGACACGGGTCCACGCCGTGAAGAGACAACATGTCTACACACGGAGCGGACAGGAGGACACTTACCGGCGGAACACAAAGTGAAGTCTCTCAGACGTGAACTTCCTGTTTACTCCTCTTCTTCTACTCTTAACGTGTGGAGCTGCTGCTGCTGCTCCTGACTTCACTTTACTTTGTCTCCACCTCCTCCTTCTTTTTCTTCTTGTTCTTGTTCGTCAGGCTGAAGGAAAAGTTCATGTCCGGTCAGTAGTAACGATGTGTGAGTAGCTGTTGCTACAGCAGCTGCTTCCTTCCTCTTTTTCTCTCTTCTACTCTTTTGTTTTTTTTCTTCCTGCCGCGTTCGCACGGACACAGCGTCGCTGCCCTCTGCTGGTCCACAGGGCTCACTGCAACGTGGTGTGATCAAGGGCATATTAAAAAGAGTGTCTCATCTTTTGCTTTCAGGGACAGAACCAGCACCATAAACACCGATACGATTATTAATCTATGTATTTGTTTGTTTATCTATCAATGAGTCATATGCAATGATGGATTCAATGTTTATTGTTTATTGTTTATTGTTTTATACCCTTCTTTTAACCCATCTGTTGTGTTGCTGTCTTCACTATTAACTGTTCTTTAATGGAGAACAATAGCTCCAAAAGTCCTTTATGAATAAACTATTATTATTATTGTCATTAAAGTAAAGAACCAAGGGAGGTAGGGAGCTAGGGAGGGAGGGATGGAGAGATAAACCACAGGCCTCCAATCCTTTAATATTTTATTAACAATAAGAGGTTAATGCATGCTGCTGTGTGCTTGTTATGGGATGTAACAAGACTGAGGAGACATTAATATGAAATGAAGCAGTGATATCACACAGAGCTGTGGAAGCTGCTGCAACTGTGATGTGCTTAAATCTTTCCCCTGAGTGGAATCTGAAGACCTGGCTGTTTAATTAAGCAGCTGTGTTTCTGTGTCTGCAAGTGAACATGTGAGGGCAGTGACCCCTGGTGTCTGGATACAACAATAAAGAAACTGTATTATTGTGGCACTGAGAAGTTACTGTAGTATGTGCAGAAGGTCAGTAAATATACTATGATCTTTAACATATATTTCAATTGTATAAAGCAGATCATCTTTAGTTTTACGTGATTATTTCATATCTTGAATAAATCATAAAAAACTGAATATTAGAATATGACTCTTTTCACTCTTCCATCTGAACTCGATGCCCTCTCACAGTACTCCACAGTGTTCATGCTGCAGACAGTATCGAGGGGTATTCAGCTGCAACGTGCGACTTCACCATTAGGGGTCACTAGTTAAATGCTGCACAATGTGCCTTTAACGGTGATGTGATTTGCGGACAGCTTTAAAATACATGATTTATATATAAAACATCACCTCTTAATGATTTTTTTGTCATGTGAAGAGTTTTAACACACGCAGCAGTATTCTCCGATTGCCTGAGTGTATATTATGGGATGTTGTGTGTCACACAGGAACCACACACAGCCGTCATTTATACACACAAGCCCCACATACAGTACATCTCCATATTCCCACAGTTCCACTCGCTCCTCTTTGAGTGGTTCCCAGCGTCAGAGCTGCCAGACCTGCGGCCGAGTGGATCTGGCAACCGGTCAAGACGCTGTGGAGCGCCTCTCTGTCCCAGCATGCACTGGGGCATGAGAGGCCGGTCTGTGCTGCAGTATAAGGAAGCTGTGTTCACTGAAAACCACCTCTCCCCTCCCTCTCCTCCTCTTCTCCCTCTCACCACCTATGCAGCTTCTTTTTTTTTGGGGGGGGGGGGGGGGGGGGGGATTCTTAAAATGATTTAAAAATCATATTTTAACTAGAACATCTTGATTTCACTCTGGCAATGGGACACTATCAGTGGACAGGACAGACGTCCCCCTCTGTCCTTGTGAAGTGTCTGTCTGGAGAAACAGAGGAGAGTGATCAGTGTGATGAACGAGGGGAGACGATCAGCTGTCACATCAAACCTGAGTGTGTGTAGAAGCAGGTATGTGAGATGAGTGTGCGTAATCAGGTACAAATCTCTGACATTTATGAAGTCATTTATTCTATTCCAGAACATACAGTACACAGTATGTACACATGTACATGTACACACACACACACACACACACACACACACACACACACACACACACACACACACACACACACACACACACACACACACACACACACACACTGTGTACTGGCTGTGTACGTGACAGTGATACATTCACACAGGTGGTTCCTAAATCTGAAATAGTCATTCTGTTATTTTAAAGTGTGTCTTTCCATTTCCTGCCATGTTGATATTCATGGACTCTGCCAGTTTATCTCTGAGGGAGCGAGTGTGTGATATTATATAAGAAAGATTATATTTACAGAAAGTAAACAAGCTTTAGAGCACCAGCAGTTCTGTGCACAGAGGCACAGTGAAGGTCTGAGCTAAACGCTGACTCATCAGAATTTAACATGACAACATGACAAGCATTAATGACACTATCAAGCTAAAAGTAAAGAGAATAAGTGAAATAACATTTTAAACCTAAACCCAGCTGGTATCTTTTTGAAATTATATTTCTTATATTTTTTTATATTTTGTAATTATTATTATTATTTTGTAACATCTACATTTCGGTCATTTCTGTATTATTTTTTGTACCATTATCTTTTTGAGATCTTTCTGAAAGAATCAGTTTTTCATGCATCATTTTTAATTATTTTTTCATTTTGTAATCTATTTTTATTATTTTCTGCATCTTATTTCTGTAAATCTAACAATATTTCATGACTCTATCGAACCGAACTTTGGGTTTTGCCTTTTCAATGACATCGTCCCTTCAGCACATCCTTGGCATCCCATCGTGAGTTGTGGCCTCGAGTTTGTATAAAAAAAAACTGGATCTGACACCAGAGAGGCGAGTGAGCAACTCATCTCTGTGTGAACAGAGTGTATCAGTCTGTTCACTGTGACACCTCAGCACTTTTCTCTGAGTGTAAAATCTGTGGCCCTGCAGGAAGAGAGCCTCAGTCTCATGCAGCTGGCTGTGTCAGCAAAAAGTCTGCAGTAGTACTCCTGCTGTAGTATTCCTTCAGTGTCCCTGTGTGTGTGTGTGTGTGTGTGTGTGTGTGTGTGTGTGTGTGTGTGTGT
>JAFBJT010105933.1:39656-53599 GCA_016785325.1 Chascanopsetta lugubris | reverse complement strand
TATTCAATTCAACACCAGCACCATCTGTGACATCTGACCCGTGATGTGCTGTCAATCACTCAGGATGAAGACCATGAAGAGTGGTGGTGGTGTGTGAGGTGATAGATACTATCTACTGTGTAGTAGTACTGCATGTATAATAATAGTAGTACTACGTAGTATCATTGAAGTAGTAGTACTCCATGTATCATTGAGTTTAAAGTTTTCTTCACACGTTTTGAAGTGAAGTTTGAAGTTTTTTCATTTTCTACCGCTCATCCAATATTCTGGGTCGTGGGGTATTTCTACCATTTCTGCCTCTTTTGGGGTATCAGTGTCAGGGCCAGTGACACTGCAACAGGGCCCGAGTGGGATTCGAACCAGTGGCCTTCGCTTCCAAAGGCAACTACTCCAACCACTGAGTCACTGTCAACCCCTCCTTCACACTTGTGTGAAGTTTAAATATTTTCACTGCCACTGAATCTAAATAAGTCATAACATACATTTTAATTTAAACATGTACATTAATCATGTTAAAAGTTAAATGAAGTATCTTCATTCAAACGACAAACTCCAAGTTTATTCCTCAGACCCATTTTTATTGGTTACTGATACTCAGAGCTGTTAGTATGACCTCACCCTCTCTCTCTCTCTCTCTCTCTCTCTCTCTCTCTCTCGCCCGCCCTCTCTCCGTCTCTGTCCAACATCTAAATGTGCGGTGGAGTTTGAATAAAGCTTCTTTCTGCTCTCTCTCAGGAGTGAAGGAGTGAAGGAGTGAAGGAGTGAGGCCCCTGGAGTCAGTGGCACTGGGAGCTCTGCAGCATCAACGGTACGTGTACTCGTGTACTTCTCTCTCAGTACTGCAGTGCTGGAACCTCTGGAATACTTGACTTTATACTCTGACCCTACTTCTTCCTCTTCTTCTTCAGGTCAAAGTGAAGGTAACTTTTATGTTTCAGGTGGAAACTTTGAGACAAACTCTGATAGAATAAGATTTAATTCAGGATGATTTAGTGATGACTTTAGATTCTGTGGACGTTCTGTTGTAGTTTTATTTGGTTTTGCTGATTTAACTTTGAATCAGATTCTATTTACAACAAACTGTCAGAGTTTGGGTTGTTGGTCAGATTTGGACAAACTCATCATGACAGTGACTCAGCGGAGGATCAGATCCAGAGGGATGAGTTCTTAAAATGGAAAAGATCCTGTGTCTGTGACAGGGAGTGTGTTAGGGAGAGGATGAATCTCAGCATGAGTGGAATCTTGAGGTGGAATGAATCACAGGTGTCAGATCAGCTGATGGTGGAACCTCTGAGCTTCGAATAACTGGGGTGGGGGCACGCTAAATAATATTCTGATAATGAGTCATTTTAATAGTGATAGTAACATATTGTACTTCTGATGACGCAGGTCAGCCGATCAGAGAATCAACACACTCACACTCTAACTTTCATCACATGTTGAGTGGAGCAGCTGAATGAAGATGAGGGGATATTTGATTTGAGGGAAAACTGCAGTTCATAGTACACACCTGTGTACAATTACATCCCTTAACTGTAATAACATCCAGCTGTGTGTCTATTTATGAAATAATACCTTTTAAAATACTGTTTAGAAGTTAGTCACTTGATGCTATATGAGTATGTGTGTGTGAGTACACAGTATGTGTATATGAGTACACAGTGTGTGTATGAGTACACAGTGCATGTGTGTGAAAACACAGTGTGTGTATGAGTACACAGTGTGTGTGTATGAGTACACAGTACATGTGTGTGAAAACACAGTGTGTGTGTATGAGTACACAGTGTGTGTGTATGAGTACACAGTACATGTGTGTGAAAACACAGTGTGTGTGTATGAGTACACAGTATGCGTGAGAGTACACAGTATGGGTGTATGAGTACACAGTGTGTGTGTGTGTATGAGTACACAGTATGTGTGTGTGAGTACATGGTATGTGTGTATGAGTACACAGTATGTGTGTATGAGTACATGGTATGTGTGTGAATACACAGTATGTGTATATGAGTACACAGTACATGTGTGTGAATACACAGTATGGGTGTATGAGTACACAGTGTGTATGTGTACGAGTACACAGTATGTGTGTACGAGTACACTGTATGTGTGTGAGTACACAGTATGTGTGTATGAGTACACAGCACATGTGTGTGAATACACAGTATGTGTGTGTGAGTACACAGTTTGAGTGTATGTGTGTGTACTTGTTGGATACTAATGATGTGAAGTGTCAGTATGTAGAGTACTGAGACATGTACTGTACTTCAGATCAGTGAATATGATTTACTGACTGTACCTGCGTCGTCGGTGTGTGTTCTCACACACAGGCCTCACAGTTTGTGTGTGTGTGTGTGTGTGTGTGTGTGTGTCCGTCCACGGTTACAGTAGAGCCTTGTGTAAACCACGCAGATACAAATGAGCAGAGGGGGTCATTAACCTCATCTTGCTTTTTGCCTGCGCGCACACACACACACACACACACACACACTAACGGCATCAGACGTGCACATCCACACGTCCCCTGTGTGATCCATGAGAGTGGGTCTGTGTTTCTGTGACTGTGGATCAATGTGGACTCTGTTCTGCTGCTCAGGGACTGGAGGGTTTCAGGAGAGTGGGTGGAGGTGCGGGGGGCGGGGGGGGGGGGGGGGGGGGGGGGGGGGGGGGGGGGGGGGGGGGGGGGGGGGGGGGGGGGGGGGGGGGTTGGGCTCCCCTGGATGCCCACCATGTGTTTACCTTGGCAGGGCTGCTCCCTCTGAGACCTGCTCCTCCGTTACTGGAACAGACTGAGGCCTTATGAGAGTCCACCTCAGCTGGAGCAGAACACACCACAGAGACCAAGCGGGGGGGGGGCGGGGGGGGGGGGGGGGGGGGGGGGGGGGGGGTGAGAGCCCCTCCCTCTGAGATAAATGGGCACACTGTGGAGCAGGGAGAGCTGATTGGCTGATTGGATCAGATGCAGGTTATGAAGTGCCTGCAGTTTAAATGATGCAGAGAGAGAGAGAGAGAGAGAGAGAGCAGTCAGTGAGAGAGCGTGATCAGAGACAAAGACCCTAACAATGCAGTTTAAATGATGCAGAGAGAGAGAGAGAGAGAGAGAGAGAGAGAGAGAGAGAGGATCTTCAGTGATGAGACAGAGACTCAGAGGTTTGAACCAGAAGCAGTTTACCTGAGCACCAGCTTCACGGTGGGATTATCATTAAACAAGTCAGGCTCAGCATTAAAGCTTGAATTCATCACCTGATTCATTTACAGTGATAAACTCCAGATAACTGGTCTTTACTCAGATCACTTCAACAAAGAGAACATAGATACATCTTGTAGTGACAGTCCCATGTGTTCCTGCAGAACATCAGAACACACACCATCCTGTGTGTGTGTGTGTGTGTGTGTGTGTGTGTGTGTGTGTGTGTGTGTGTGTGTGTGTCCACACTGAGGTATTTTGTGTTTCCGCTCAAACTGGGACAACATTCACTCTCAGGCTCATCTGAGACAGCAACGCAAATATTAGTACTGTACTGAGAGCTGGATCTGTGTAACACACACACACACACACACACACACACACACAAAAGTCTAGCTTTGGTTGATTCTGTGTCCGTTGCTTGTTAGACACATCATTAGCATGCTAACTCTCTCACACACACACACACACACACACACACACACACACACTCATCATCATCACACTCATGCACATTGTGAGTGCAACATTTTGAGCTCATCAGCTTATCTGAAGTACATGTATGAAAGACACCGTTCAAATAAACTATATATGATATGATCATCAATATGGTGTTATTATTGACATTAAACTCCTGTTGTCTCACTGACCTGGGGTCTCCGCTCAGTCTGTGTGACCAGGATGTGAGAGCCTCGGGTTGATGGTTGTGAAGGTGTCTCAGTGTGGACCGGTTTAGGGTTAGGGTCCAGGTCCAGGTCCAGGTTCTGTCTCACAGTGCGAGCTCAGTGTTCGAGTGCGTGCACGTCACAGCTGAGGGAAAGTAAACAATGTGGTCATTGGGTCTGACACGTGTGGGTCTGTGATACTGAGTCTCATGTGTTCGAGTCAACGTCAGCAGTCACTGATAAGAAGTTTGAAGGATAAACAAAAACATAAACTTGGAGAGATTCACTGTTTTACTCAGGACCACCTGAGCTTCTCTGATGCTTCAGGATCCTTCGCCCCACAGGGACCTGTCTGTTTGTGATGTTGTGCTGCTGTAATATTTAGCGTCCAGCCAGCAGGGATTTGAACCAATGACCGTTACGGAATTAGTGGTATATATCTATACCATACATTACCTAATGGATAGTTGGACAAAGTGTTTGTTGGAAATCTCATTATCTGGATTTTAATTAGTATTCCTTCATGATCAAGACCCACTCAGACAAAGACCCACTGTGCCCCCTGCGCCAGGCACACACTCACTGTACACTGGTAGCAGCAGTAGTAACAGTACACTGGAAAACATAAACCTCAGGAGTCTTTATGTTGAAACAAATGGAAAATCATTACAACTGACTGAGTCACGCCATCTCAGACGTTTCCTGTGTCCACACACAGACTCTCTTTCATTCCTCTCCTGGCTCGTGTGATGTTTCCAAATGATGGTTGGGGACGTTTTGTTTTAGTTAACAAGGATGATGTCATCCCTCAACACTGCGGATAACTTGAAAGTTATGGGGGGAAAGAATTGATTCATTCAAACTCTCTCTGTCCATTCAAGGCTCTGCCTCACTCTCTCATAAAGGACCTTCTAATTATTCTTTGTTGTTGTGTTTCCTCAGGTCATGATGACGCCCTTCCTTCTGCTGTGTGTGTCCCTGCCCTTCATCTCAGCCACCATCTCATTCCAGGACCACGATGGTAAGTTCGATCGATGATAGAAAGTCTCCTTTAATTAAGTTGTCCTTTTCTTCCTCTGTCGATGCAGTCCACCTAAATCTGACACACTGGACCTTTAACGTGCTCACGTGTCCCCACTAACTGAACATGTACGTACGCACCTGCTCCTCAGACGTGGACGGCACACTGCGTGTCAGCATCCCCTTGGAGGAGCCTCTCCGTCCACTGCTGGGCTCAAAGGTCGTGGTTCCGTGCTACTTCCAGGACAACGCGGTCGGCGACCCCGGGGCCCCGACCGTGGCGCCGCTCTCCCATCGCATCAAGTGGTCGTACGTCACCAAGGAGAAGGTCAGCACCATTCTAGTGGCGTCAGAGGGGAAGGTTCAGGTGGAGACGGAGTATCTGGACAGAGTGACCATGGTCAACTACCCGCTGGTGCCCACTGATGCCACCCTGGAGATCACAGAGCTGAGGGCCAAGGACTCGGGAACCTACCGCTGTGAGGTGATGCTGGGCATCGAGGACAACTACGACTCAGTGGAGGTCCTGGTCCAGGGTGAGCTGCGCAAACGCACCCTTAGGTTTAGTGTCGCTTCCAGATTCAAACCTGAACTGACTGTGCGTGTGTCTCAGGCATCGTGTTTCATTACCGCGCCATCTCCACCCGCTACACCCTGACCTTCGAGAGGGCCAAGGCCGCCTGCATCCAGAACGGCGCCACCATCGCCACGCCCGCCCAGCTCCAGGCGGCGTTCGATGATGGATTCCACCAGTGTGACGCAGGATGGCTCTCTGATCAGACCGTCAGGTACACACACACACACTCACACACATAAACGCACACATACGCACAAACACACACACACACTGAGGCAGATGGTAGTTGGTTCACTGACCGTGTCTCCTGATCTCTACAGGTACCCCATCCAGGAGCCACGTGACCGTTGCTATGGAGACAAGGAAACCTTCCCAGGGGTTAGAACCTACGGAGTGAGAGACGCCAATGAGACCTATGACGTGTACTGCTTCGCTGAGAAAATGTCAGGTATGCATCATCCAGACAGACAGGTAGACACACGCACACACACATAAACGCACACATACGCACAAACACACACACACACTGAGGCAGATGGTAGTTGGTTCACTGACCGTGTCTCCTGATCTCTACAGGTACCCCATCCACGAGCCACGTGACCGTTGCTATGGAGACAAGGAAACCTTCCCAGGGGTTAGAACCTACGGAGTGAGAGACGCCAATGAGACCTATGACGTGTACTGCTTCGCTGAGAAAATGTCAGGTATGCATCATCATCATCATCATCATCATCATCATCATCATCATCATCATCATCATCATCAGTAAACCTGTGTACCACATGATCTCCTGTACTCATGTCCATGCACACTCTCCCCACTCCTTCAGGCAGAGTCTTCTACTCCATGTCCGTGGAGAAGTTTAACTTCTTCGAAGCGGGAGATCAGTGCGTCAAACTGGGCGGCAGGTTGGCGACCACCGGCGAGCTGTACCTGGCGTGGAAAGCCGGCATGGACGTGTGTAACGCCGGCTGGTTGGCGGACAGGAGCGTGAGATACCCCATCAACATCGCCAGGCCTCAGTGTGGAGGAGGAATGCTGGGGGTCAGGACCGTCTACCTGTTCCCCAACCAGACCGGGTACCCCTACCCCGACTCCCGCTACGACGCCATCTGCTTCAGAGGTAACACAGTTTCGCATGAAGTTCACCTTTAGCTGTGCCCATGTGTCATGTGACCTCACCTCATGTGACCGCACCCCTTCAGACGGCGAGGATGAGGACGCTGTGCCCATGAGGACCACTCCTTTCCCCGACATCATCCGCATGAAGCCCGCCCCCGGGATGTTCCCAGGTGTCGTCCCCACACCCGGACGAGAGGAGATCAGGGGAGGGGGCATGGACCTTCTGTCCCCCCTGCCCCACCCCCCGAGTGTCACAGACTCTTACAGCAAAATGTCCCCTGTGGTCCGAGTGTCTGGTTTGGACCTGACGGGCGTCAGTGACACCATGGCTCCGACAGGTGAGACAGAGATGGTGCAACAACAATGTAGAGAAGAAGAGACACTCAGGAGTTATGAACAGTGTCCCTGACTCAACAACCCCCCCCCCTCCCCCCCAGGTGTGGTCTTCCACTATCGGCCCGTCTCCGGTCGTTACTCCCTGACCTTCCTGGAGGCTCAGCTCGCCTGCAAGAACATCGGCGCCGTCATCGCCAGCCCCCTGCAGCTGCAGGCGGCGTTCGAGAAAGGCCTGCACCAGTGTGACGCCGGCTGGCTGCGTGACCAGACCGTCAGGTGTGACGATAAACTGCTGAGATACAAACATACAACACACAGCCTCAACAAGCTAACACGCCCCCCCCCCCCCCCCCCCCCCCCCCCCCCCCCCCCCCCCCCCCCCTCCCAACCACCCCCCCCCCTCCCCCCCCCTCCCCCATGTGCAGGTATCCCATCGTGTCCCCCAGAGAAAACTGTGCCGGGAATCTGCCTCACCTTCCTGGAGTCAGGTCGTACGGCCTGAGACCGGCCGGCGAACTCTACGATGTCTTCTGTTACGTGGAGCGTTTACAGGGTGAGTGATGCCCCACATGTCACATGACACATCTACAGACCTGACACACCTGACCTGTCCCTGGCCCCGCCCTCTCTCAGGTGAGGTCTTCTTCACCAGTGACTACGACAGCTTCTCCTTCGACGAGGCCGTGCAGCACTGCCACAAACTCAACACCACGCTGGCCACGCCCGGGCAGCTCTACGCCGCCTGGAACCAGGGCTTTGAGAAGTGTCGCCCGGGTTGGCTGACGGACCGCAGCGTCCGATACCCCACCACAACGCCCAGGTCCCACTGTGGAGGAGGTCAAGTGGGCGTCCACATCATCTACGCCTTCCCCAACCAGACCGGCTTCCCTGACGAGCACTCACGCTACGATGCGTACTGCTTCAGAGGTCAGACCAGTGTTTTATATTTTAGATATCAACGATGATGTCACCTCAACTCTAAGCTCAACCAATCATCAATGGAATTGCTTTTAACTGCTTTTAACTTTAAAGGTGCAGCGTGTAAGATTTGGTGACATCTAGAGGTGAAGTTGCACCTCCCCCTCACCCTTCTGAACATGCAGGAGAACCTATGGTCGACTTCAGTTGTCATTAAAACCCCAAAGATGTTTACTACTACTGTCCACACAAAACATTAGCGGCCCCCATAGAGTGGACCCCCTCCTCATGTAAACATACATTAATGGGCTCATTTAAGGGTAATGGGGAAAAAAAAAACATTTAGGTGATTATAAATTCATGAAAATGTTGGTATAGAATTGTTTTGTAATATTTTTAGGAGCGGCAAAAATGATTGAAATCGTACACACTGCACCTTTACACGTCAAAGTGACAAAGTGCTCATTCTTTGACAGGACGCTTTTATTCTTTACAATCTAATTTGCATATGACTGAGTTCGATTTGATTCATGACGTTTATCCTCACAGCTGAGACTCCACATGTCGGACCTGAGCTCACTCTGGACACGACGGTGGTGAAGGTGGATGTTCTCGACAAGACGTCAGTCACGGTCGACCACCTGGAGCCCACGGGTGAGACACGCCCACCTGTTTACATGTGTGTGATTACAATGTGTTATCTTTTCAATAATCGTAAACATTACGTGCTCGTGTTCGTTCCAGTTAAGACGCCTGTCGTCTACAATGAAACTGAAGTCAGAGTGGACGTTACTGAGGTGGTGGCTGTGGACAGAACGGTGATCACTCACCAGCTGCCTCCTCCAGGTGAGATGAGAGTCTTCATCTGATCGAGTTTATCTGTAACCATGCAAAGTACATTATTTATCGTTATTTTCTACACACTAAACAATCTTTGTTTACCTGGGTGAGAATTTTTTTTTTTTAATAAACACTCCATGACTCCGTGACTGACCCCATGTTGTCAAATGAATAACAGTGACTCATGGTTGTGTGTCCTGGTCCTCAGTGTTCCCTCCGGTCGTCACCCCAGAACCTCCAGGTCCGGTTGAAGATTCAGGCTCGGGCTCAGCTGATCACTCAGCCAGTGGCGAGGCCTCGGCGGAGTCTGGTTTCCACAGCAGCAGCAGCGGTGAGGTCTCCGCCTCCGGTCACGACATCACTTACGATAGACACACCCACGTGTTCCCCGGGTTCCACTCGGGCTCCGGAGCTCCTGAGGAGGCCGAGGGGGAGAGGGAGGTTCTCTACCCGTCCGGAGAGCAGGAGAGTGTGTCTGCGTCAGGGGAGGGGGCTGAAGGTCAAAGGCCAATGGACAAGGTGTCGGGGTCAGGGTTCCTCAGCGGCAGCGGGGACACGAGCGGAAGCGGTGGAGACATGACGGTCGTCATGGTGGACAGGAAGATGGTGGAGGTGCCAAAGACCCACAGACCCGAGGAGCAGCTGTTGGACAGAGAGGGAATCGAGACGATGGAGACCAGCGTGTACGGATCAGGAGGCGTCTCCGGCTCCGGCTCAGCCGTGTTTCCTGGCGTCTCATTCGTCGACCACGGCGCCGTCGACCGGACGGTTCAGCCCTCAGGTGAGCAGGAGGTGTCAGGTTACCGTCCCATTGAGTCAGAGTTCCACAGCGGCCTCCACAGTGGGCTCCCCTCCGGCTCCGCCTCCGGAGACGCGTTCCAGCCCCGTGAAGACATTTTCTACGTGACCGAAGACGAGATGACCGAGGTGACCGTGTCACCTCGGGAGCGCCATCCTCAGCACGGCCGGGGGGAGGTGGAGGTGAGCGCGGACGGAAGCGGCTCCGCCAGGCATCACGAGTTCAGTGGATCTCTGGAGGAAGGAGTTCACTTCTCAGGAAGTGACATCACTTATGAGAGGCGGAGCTCTGAGGAGCTCCGACCTGGATCCACCACATCCTACTCGGAGTTCATGGGGGCCGTCTCTGAGTCTGGACTCGGGGAGGAGGAGCAGGTGGAGCAGATGGAGCGGGAGGACCACACCCATTATGTGGTGACTCCTGATGCTGATGGGTTCACATCCCCCACCACAGCTCCATCCGTCTCACTGGCAGCTCCTTCTGTCATGGAGCAGCCGGGAGTGGTAGAAGGTGAGAGGTGTGGACTTTAGAATGGACCATGTGATCTTCTGGATGAGCTCCTGACTCCGCCCCCCCCCCCCCCCCCCCCCCCCCCCCCTGCCTCCCCCCCCCCCCCCCCCCCCTCTCTCTGTCAGCCTCTGCAGACCCATGTGATCCGAACCCGTGTGGATCAGGAAGCTGCTTGGCTCAGGATGGCGTCGCCGTGTGTCAGTGTCCCAACGGCTTCACCGGAGAAGACTGTTCAACGCGTGAGTCTGCAACTACAACACACAGCAGGGTATGAGATCCAACCCTCTATCTTCATGTATGTGTGTGTGTGTGTGTGTGTGTGTGTGAGCAGCCATGCAGGGCTGTGCTGAAGGATGGCTGGAGTTCCGAGGAAGCTGCTACCTGCACTTTGCAGAGAGATACACCTGGACTGATGCTGAGCAGCGCTGCCAGGAGCTCAACGCTCACCTGGTCAGCATCCACTCACAGGAGGAGCAGGACTTTGTCAACTGTGAGTAGCTGACCTCTGACCTCTGACCTCTGACCTGCTGGGTCAGATGTAAACAAAAAAGGGCTCCTTCTGATTTGAATTCCTCATTTCAGCTCACGGCCAGGACTACCAGTGGATCGGCCTGAACGACAAAGACGTGCAGAACGAGTTCCGTTGGACGGACAGAAGCTCTCTGGTGGGTGTGGCCACAGACTCGGTGTAGACGTGAAGAGCCGACACACTAACTGGAGTCCTTCTCTGCTGTGTTCAGAGTTTTGTGAACTGGAGACCGAACCAGCCCGACAACTACTTCAACTCCGAGGAGGACTGTGTGGTGATGATCTGGCACGAGGGAGGACAGTGGAACGATGTGCCCTGCAACTACCACCTGCCCTTCACCTGCAAGACCGGCCCAGGTGCGCACAGGATACTCTCTTTATATATTGATCAATACAGGTGAGCTCAAAGCCAGGTGATTGTGACCGTCAACACAAACTCTAACCCCGCCCCCCACTGTGACTCCACCCCTCAGTCATGTGT
This sequence comes from Chascanopsetta lugubris, assembly GCA_016785325.1. NCBI lineage: Eukaryota > Metazoa > Chordata > Actinopteri > Pleuronectiformes > Bothidae > Chascanopsetta > Chascanopsetta lugubris. The sequence continues at coordinate 42,619 of JAFBJT010105933.1, read as the reverse complement.
GGAACTCCTCCTGAGGTGGAACATGCCCGCACACTTGGGGGCAGGAGAGACGTCTACCCTGTCAACTCTATAATCCGCTACCAGTGTGATGCAGGCTACACACAGCGCCACCTGCCTGTCATACGCTGTATGGCAGATGGACAGTGGGGAGAGCCACAGGTGGAATGTACACAAGGTGAGATTTAAAGTGTCACACACGCACACACACACACACGCACACACACACACACACGCACGCACGCACACACACACACACACACACACACACACACACACATTAATTAAAGCTCTGTATAGATCAGCATGTTGATTAGAATTGGTGCTGCAGCTCCACATGGTCCTACACAGTTTCCAACACTAGGTGGTGTCTTGAGTCATTTTCAAACCATGAATGATTAAACACAAGCATGTTCCTGAGGATGTTAGAGGACTGAAACTATATATTAGAAAGTGACTATGAGTCAAAGTACACATAGTAAACAAAGTACACAGTAAACAAAGTACACATAGTAAACAAAGTACACAGTAAACAAAGTACACATAGTAAACAAAGTACACATAGCTCAGGGATCCTTGCTCCTCTCCAGTCACATGACTGAATCTCTCACCTGTTCGTGTTGATGATGTCATCGGTTTTCTTACCCCTTCCTCCTCAGCTGTTCATGTTGATGATGTCATCAGTGTTCTTACCTCTTCCTCCTCAGCCGGCTCCGACAGTAACAGGCTACACAAAAGATCTGTGAGGAGGAGGAGGAGTAAAGGTGTGAGACAGGAGCAGAGGAAGCTGCTCTGAGCAGACTGAGACCACACAGAGCCACAGAGGCCCCGCCCACCTGCTCAGGAGCATGGACACCTGGTGGACACCTGGTGGACACCTGGTGGACACCGATGCAAACGCCCGACCAAAAAGATCAACCACGCCCTCTCATGGACACACACACACACACACACACACACACACACACACACACACACACACACACACACACATACTAAAGCACATGTAGACACATATGCACACACTAAAGCACATGTAGACACACACACACAAACACACACACACACACACTAATGTTTTCAACTGCAGCTGGATTCTCTGACACGTTGTTTCATAGACTTTTACTATTTGTAGATGATGTGACTGTAGATCTGTGTTTGATAGAATGTTTCTCTTGTAGATCTACATCTGTGTTCAGACCAGTGAGAGGAAGAATCAGACGAATCTTCTCCTCAGTGATTCTCAGGCTTTGAAATGAGATTAGTCAGAAACTCAACATCACATCAAAGCACAAAGCAGAGTAAAAGCAGGGGAGGTAGCAATATTGTTTAAAGGTGCAGTGTGTGGGATTTGGTGTTAGCATGTAGCAGATCCTATTGTAGCTGTCAATCACGAAACACTGTCCATTCCAAGCTACTGTACAAACACGACAGTCACCATGGCGACCTGCTCCTGGCGTTACTATAACAAGGCTCATTTTAGAAGAATAAGAATGTAAACTTATCACACTTAAATCGTACACAGTGGACCTTTAAATGATTGTTTTAGGTGACCCCACATTGACCCTGTCACAGCCTCAGGTCTGAGAATCACTGACCTTTGACCCCAACACACCAGCATCTGATTGTGCTGTTCACTGTGACGACGGCTGAAACGTTTAGGACATTTAGAAAAAAGTGAAGAGTCAGCACTCAGGCACTTTTAGGATTCATCCGTCACCTCAGTGCTCTTCGTCTGAATCCAGTGCACCTTAAACAAAGTTATTAATGTAGCTGAGATGATGAGACACTAAGCTCCTCCCCCTCCCCCTCCTCCTCAGTGCATCACAGCGTCTCCATGTTGAATTTCTCTCTGAACAGCAGGATCTGATCACCCTCAGCCGCAGTGCTGACTCGTTAGTTTACATTAACATGGAATTAGATCTATCGAAGCCTCAGGCCTCTGGTCATGTGACAGAAACAGGATTTGAAAGAGAAGAAACAGATGAATGTGATGATGAAGATGAAGATGGAGAGGCAGGATGTAAGATGTTGACCATGACCTTTGGAAAGGTCAAGATTAGTTTCAACTCTGAGAGCAGATACTCGTGTCCATGTCTGTCTTCTCACAGAACGACACCTCACTGCCACACGCGCACACACACACACACACATATACACACGTGTGCAAGAGGTCCAGCGTGAGGTGGACATGTGGAGGACATGTACTGAGACATGTGTAATGTTCTAATCCCAAACCCTGATGTGAACATACAGTTACATACGTGTGCTGTGCAGTGCCAAATAAAACATGGAATCATCTGTCTCTGAACTCATTGTCCTTTAACGGATCACTCCTCACTCTTCTCTCCTCACTCTTCTCTCCTCACTCTTCGCTCCTCACTCTTCTCTCCTCACTCTTCTCTCCTCACCTTCCTCAAATGATTCAGCACTTTGACTTCAGCTCCACAGGGAGACGTCCTCTCTCTGCAGAGGAGGAGAAACTGAGAGGAACAGAGCTGCTATTTAGTTCGTTTTCTCTCCTGTGGAGCCCACTCCTGAAAAAACACCCAGTAAATAGCTCCTTTATCAGAGTCCACAGCCACTACCTTCATCACTGCTCTGTGTGTGTGTGTGTGAGTGTGTGACAGGAATGTATATAAGTACACATGTGGTCACATGTGTATATACATCTCTAAGGTGTGTTTGTGTAGTCATAACATGCATTCCTCTGCATATTAATCCAGGACTGTAAATCTGTGTGTGTGTGTGTGTGTGTGTGTGTGTGTGTGTGTGTGTGTGTGTGTGTGTGTGTTAGGCCTGCAGGTGTAAATAGGATGTTTATAGAATCAGTGGGGTGTGTGTGTGTTTGCAGGAGGGCGTAGCGGCGTGCGTTGGACTCCCCTCATCAGAGGGGCAGTGCCCAGCAGACAGAGTGGCGCGTGTTCACATACACTGGCTGTTCTGTGCAGGTCACTCACCCCCCC
>JAFBJT010105933.1:34393-39647 GCA_016785325.1 Chascanopsetta lugubris | reverse complement strand
CCCCCCCCCCCCCCCCCCCCACCCTCACCTCTGTGCCCGGCCGGGCATTCCTGTCCAGCACTGACACACACTGTACCAACCAGAGAACTCACAACCTCCTGCTGCCGCTCTGTCGTGGGATCTCCTTTCTGAAACGTGGACGAGAAGCTTCTCAGCACGCAGCCTGTCAATCAGCCAGCCAATGCTCATTAAAACAGTGTCCTTTATCTTTCAATTCCCTCAATGGGAATCGCATGTGACCGAGAGCCCACCAGGGGGAGCTATATCAAAAACAGAAGTCACTCACCCATCTGCTGTAGTGTAGAAGGTAAACTCAGTAGTTTCCCGTAGTAGGAAGAGAAGTTTTTTATTAAACTGTAGAAAAGGTACGAGACGTGTGGACGCACAGTAAAATGTAAAACACACAGGTTAAAGGTGTGTGATGATTCTTCCTCCACGATGGATGTAAACAATTTAAATATTACAACGATACAGAGAATCAGAGTGCGACTCCGAATCTCACTCAGTACAATGAAACACGCAGAGTTTATACTGAAGGCTTAAAGTCAAATACACAGATATGTAAGAATAATAACAGTATGATTCACACAGTGAGAACGACACAGACTGACCTGTGGTTACTGAGAAACTCTCTCCATTTGCTTATCAATCAGCCCTTGAGCAAGGCACTTCACCTGAAAGTCTGCGGATGAAACACTGAGCTCCAAAGACTGAACGGGGGTTAATGTTCTAATAATTCTGCTGAGGGTTCTGCAGATAATAGGAAAAGTCACCGCGAGGCAGGTGGCGCCACGTGGTCGACCGGTGCAGCATCATGTTTGGCCACTGGGTCTTTTTGGGGAACTTCCTGTATTCAGTATCCGTGTACTGTGGACATGTTCGGGTCAACGTTCGGTCACGATTCACTCTGGAGATGAAAGTCAGAGTGAGGGAGGGGGAGAGCTGAGAGATGAACTACCTGGCTAACAGCTAATGCTAACCCTCAAGGCGGAGCTTAGAACCAGTGCAGAGTATTGTGGGAATGTGTTGTTGTTGTTGTTGCTGCTGCTGCTGCTGCTGCTGCTGCTGCCGTTGTTGTTGTCACGTGTCGAGTCGTTTACCGGTAGCAGTACACGCCGAACTTCAGGTGCTGAGGGGGGAACCCGAAACTCCGCACCCCGGGTTCGGGCGGGCCACAGTTGGCCCTGGGTTTGGAGATGGGGTATCGAACGCTCCCATCAGCCAGCCAGCCCGCGTCACAGCGGTCGAATCCCATCAGCCTCCAGGCGGCGAACAGCTGGCCCACCCTCGCCACTTCACTCCCGTCGGCGGCACACGCCTGCGCCGCCTCGGTGAAGTTGAGGCGGGTCCGGTGCTTCAGGAAGTACACGCCCCCTGCAGGGGGACAGACACGCTCATTAGAACCGCCTCGGCTTCGGAGACCGCCGCTCGTCTGGACACTGACCTTTGACTGAGGCAGAGAAGCAGAAGGCGTCGTAGTTGTGGAAGAGGCGATCGCGTCTTCCGTAGCTCCTCAGACCGGGGGCTAAGTCCAGACCACCGCAGCCGTGACGAGGGACCGTGATTGGATACTGCACCGTCCCGTCGGCCAACCAGCCGGCGTTACACCAGTCCAGCCCCTCCTCCCACGCCGCGTACAGCTGCTCGAACGTGGCCAGAGCGGCGTCCTGGTCCTGACACGCCTGCTGGGCGCTGAAGAAGTTGAAATGGTAGCGTCCTTGTTGAGAGTGGTAAGGAAACACCACACCTGTAGAGACCAGAGACACTTACTGCTTATTATTGAAATGTCTTTGTATTCAACTTTTGGTTTTTTATTCGAGGAGCAGGTTGTGTCCTCTGGGGGGAGCTGAAGAGCAATGTTTCTGTTTTGTTTGTTCAACTGTATGAACAGAATAATAATAATAATAATAATAATAATAATAACAATAATGATAATGACAATTAGAGAAATCAGAATTGTATTGGCTCATATTGGATCCGCTCCCTTCACTTATCATCTGTATCAAAGTGTCTGCAGCTCATGATCATGTCCTTTAAGGACACTCAAATACTCTGGGAACCTGCTGACAGTTGTTTTGTCCATAAAGGACTCGAACCTGTGAAACTGGATCCCACAGGACTTCTCCTCTAGATGGAGGGAAACTATGCTGACACATTATCTGTTCACCAACACACGTGTTGACATGTTCCAGGAAGCTGTGGATGTCTGGAACAGACATCAGAGGGGGAGTGAGGGAAACATCTGTGGTGTGATGATATGAGATGTCTCGTCTGCAGAGTCAATCTACAATAACACACACACACACGCACACACACACACACACACACACACACACACACACATACATACACACAGACGCTCACCTCTCAGCTCCAGATCCACGGTCACGCTCTCGTCCTCCAGGCCGTCGATGACCTCACAGCGATACCGTCCCGTGTCGTTGAGCTGCAGCTCATTGATCACTAAAGACATGTCCCCAGGTACCGAGCGTCTCAGGCGGACACGCCCCCTGAAGTTGCCGTAGCTGCGGTGGCGGTTGCCCATGGCGACCATGACCTCCGTTTCCTGGGTGAGGGCCTCAGGGGAAGCAGGCGCGGCGATGGTGTTGGCGGGTAACCAGGACCACTTGACCCGGGTCCTGCGTGGCGAGGTGATCTCAGGCTCATAGTGGTAATGGCAGGGCAGCGTGACACTGCTCCCCCTGGTGGCCGACACAGAGAGCAGCGGGGATTCCACCAGGAGACGGACTCCGTTGAAATAAACTGGGCAAGACACAAATCACCAGATAGAAGATATTTAGAGGAATAATGATCATGTTCTCTGAGACGTTATGAGATTGAATAAAATATAGATTAAAGTGAAATGTCTACAGTCTGCACCTTTAATCCATGGAGCATGACTTTGGATGAAATCATCTGTTTGGAAAAGCTATGACTTTAAGTTCAAGTATCAAACACATGTGTTAACTGAGCTGAGGTAAATTACAACCACACACACACACACACACACATAAACACACATACACACACACACACACACACACACACAGTGGGCCTATGGAAAGTGGTGTAAACTGAGACCCACATCATGTTTGTGTTTATAATCTGACTCGTGAATTATAGCTGAGCCTGCTTCACATCCAGGTGACTTCCTGCCAGCTGTGTTTTCATGTACACAAATGGTGCATGTAACAACTCACACACACACACACACATATACACACACACACACACACACACACACACACACATACACACACACACGCACGTGCGCGCACACACACACACACACACACACACACACAGTGACCTACTCTCTCCATTGCCGTTGCCGTTGCTGATGTCCTGGTAGTGGAATCCATTGCCGTACATAGGAACCCTGGCCTGACCCCCGGGCGGCAGCAGCAGCAGCAGCAGCAGCAGAGTGTAGTGGCGGCAGACGGCCGGCAGGGGACGCAGCAGACTGATCATGGTGATGTCCTCTGCAATAAAACCAAACAGAGCTGATGTTGAAACCTCCCCCTGTCTGAAAAGTGTCATAAATACCATGAGGAGAGTTCACAGTCTGAAGACTGGGCTGAACACAACTATTAAACTAACACATTTAACAAGTTACACAAATAAAATCATCAAGATAAATACTACAAAAAACAGGAAAACCAATGTAAAAATTATAGTTACCATACCTGCCATCAGGAGTCACGTGGTTAAAAGCAGATTATCAGCAAAAGCTATGTTTAAATCAAATAATGAATAAAGAACATTATTGTGTTTAACTTTTAAACAGATTTAGGGACATTAGTAATATTTACGTTGTGGATTGAAGAGTGTGACCTCATGCAACAAAGTGACTTGCAACATGAATTCTGATAAACGTCAGTAACTACACACCTGGATTTTAAAGTAAATCAACGATTTTTTTTTCAAATAGAAAAAAAACTTTACGACACTAAAGTATGTCATATTTTCACGAATGTCCTGCAGCGTCTCATCCTCCTCATTTTACATATACAACTTTGAAATTATTAGGCATCAACATTCTTTGTATTCCATCCCATAATAACCCTCGTGTTTATCTAAGGCAGCCGTCAGTTTACCGTCTGTTCTCACCTCACTTCTCAAAGTTCGCTCCTTTACGTTAATCTGACCGTTTCCGGTTTGACCCCACGCTGCGTGTCCCTGTCACAGAGGATCGTGGATCCCGGTACTTACGTTAACGGAGCTCAGGGTCCGGTCCAGCGAGTCTGCGGCTCATCTCCTCCTCATCCTCTGTCTCTGATCACTGCGACGCGTTGAAGGGAGCGTGTGGTGACGTCACAGGACCAACCCCCTCCACAGGAGGTGAGGAGCCCTGGGCGTCATCACACACAAAATTTGTGGTTGGATATTTTTGAATGACTGTCAGTCACATTATCTTCTATTTTCAACTTTGAAAATGGCATTAACTGTTGTTTTAAAACACGTTTATTGTTGTGATGTTGTTTAAAATGATTTAAAATGTCCCGAATGCCTGTAAACAGTAACTTTGCCCTTATTCTATGGCGGCCGAGAAGCAAATCACAACGTCATTAAGACGAATCAATGTCAAACTCCTCGCTGATTGGACAGAAGTGCACCGCAGGAAGGCGGAGGTGAACTACCGGTGAGCAAGTCCACGATTGATGCTTTACAGTTGAATGAAAAAGATGTGTTGCTCTCATTGTGGCAAGAAGGTCCAACGTCGTTGTGATTTGCACTTCTCAGCCACCATATTATTCTCCTCAGGTGTAAACAAACAGTGACAGTGAGCGGAGCACCTGCAGCTGAGCCTCAGCTCCGTGTTGCGCACAGATGGAACCGGCTCCTTATTTCCATCACAGCTCAAAGTTAACGAGGGTGAGTTGAACCTGGACAACCTTTGCCCTGACCTCGCGTCCTCTGCGCCGTGACCCCGCCCCCTTTCATCTGACATGGTGTGACAGAGGCTGCACACGTCAACATCCACAGAACACACACACAAACATCCAGGCCTGCACGAGTGTGTGTGTGTGTGTGTGTGTGTCCAGCTTCACACTCATCAGCCTGGGATAAATTCCCACCCCCTGCTGTGAGAGTTTGCTCAAAGGCAAAGGCAAATCCTCATTAAGGTCTTAACAATGCAGGTGTATCTTACTACCTTTCTCCCAAATGGTGTGAATCCAGAGTGGCCCCACTCTGAGCCTCTGTGTTCTGACTGGAGGAGAAGATGGAGGCACAGGTCCAGAAATCCTCTGAA
>JAFBJT010105933.1:29393-31893 GCA_016785325.1 Chascanopsetta lugubris | reverse complement strand
ACATCAGTGACCTCCTCTGACTGAGATGAGACAGAGGAGGAGGAGAAGGGGATGATGAAGAAGAGATAGAAGAAGATGGCGTGTTACAAAGAGGGTGGAGCCTGGGGGCAGTTTAAATGCTAAACAGGGCAAACGACCCTCAGAGCTCAGGCTCTTTTGATCTTCCACCTTTTTAAATGGAAATTCAGCATGATGATTAATAAACACTGAATATTCCATCTGTGGACACACACGGACACACACACACACACACACACACACACACAGGAACAAACCATTGTTCAGGCAGAGTCTGTTTTTTAACTCTTTATTTATTTATGTGTAATTTTCAGATACAAAGGTTTCTGGAACATAAAAGATCCTCTTAGAACACTGGAATATCAAATCACAATCCAGTCACACGTCTGTGAGGTGAACAAATAAAAACACAGCATTAGCTTTTTATCTTTGATCAATAATAGAAAACTAGGACAGGTCGAATGTTGATGAACATGTAAAAAAAAATCACTGATAGATTCAGACGTCTTGATAGAGTCATGCAGACGAGGGTCAGGAGGGAAACGTCTGACACAATAATAAATATTGTTCCTCCTCAGCCTCTGGACGACACCTCCGTCCCCTCATGCATTTTTAAAAGCTCTCTAATTTAATATTCAATGATATCCAAACTAACGCAGTGTCATATTGCACAAGCCCATAATTCATAATTCATGGGGTGGAGAGGTTTTAGAATCCTGTGACGGAGGCAGCTGATTAGGCGGCTCGGGTCACATGACCAGTGGAAGCCTAACAATGGCTTTTTAAATTTGGTTTCCTCTCTTCGAGTCTGATCAGCGACATCGCAGCTGTGAACTGGAGCCAAATGTTCATCAAACACCTTTACTCAGAAGAACACACAGTACTGCAGTACTACTTACTGTAGTAGTGCAGTGCTGTACTACTACAGTACTGTCATAGTAAGCACATCACACAATAACACTGAATATTAGAAAACTGCAGATCTATCCGTTTTACCTCTACATGCTATAATGAATGTTTTAAGTGAACAATACTGGTTATTTAAAGTTATATCAAAGGTCAAAACACAAACATCAAAGTGCCATAAAAAGTGAGAGTGACGGGATTAGAACCATTTCAGTAGCGTTTGCTTTAGATCTGTGTCGACCTCAGTCGTCTATTGTTCATTGTGTAGCTTGCAACCATTTTATTTTTCATTAACTCTTGCTAAAATACGTGATATGTGCAACTGGTCTAACTAACATGGTTATTCTAGAAAGTGTTATTTGAAATATTATGAAAGACGAACAACAGATCTGACTCTGATCTAAACCTGACTGACCCACAACACAAACACCAGCTGCACCTGTCAATCAAAACACTGCCTGCACAAAGTTCAAATTAATAAACTCAAAATCAAGCAATTAAATAAAAATACCAGCTAAGGTGCATTCATGTGGTCTGAGAATGAAAAAGAAACAAAAATCATTTCCTGACTTCCGCTTCTTCAAAACAACTTGTCAGAGACTCAGGGTTAACGAGTTGATGACTCATCATTTTAATCAGTTATAATTGGGTATTTAAAACCTCAGCTTGTCTCCTGAAGTGGAAATTGACCTCTGCACTATGACAAACTATAATTAACAATATGTTTATACGGTAGTTTTTGTCTTTGTATCAACAAAGTACGCAATAATAATAGTAATAATAATACTTTTACAATCAGCTTTAAACTGTATCTGTAAACGGCACGTCCACCCCTCATAAAGCAATACTAGTTTTTTATCTAACACAGATAATAACACTTGACATTATTTATTATCGGATTCTTTTTTGTTATGATGCAAATATCATAAAAGTTTTTTAAGGTCTGAAAGCTCCAAACAGAGAAACTACAACACTTTCTGTTTACATCAACACTGTACTCAGAGCAACAACCCCTCAGCCTGGGATGTTGAGTAAATAACTGTTAAAGGAGTGATGAAGATGATGATGATGAAGATGATGATGTCAGACTGGAGTAAAATCTCCTTCTATGGATGCAGATTTCAGAAAACTCTAGGTTTTCTCTTTGTCTAAAAACAGTTTTGAAACCTGCTCAGTTTAATGATGATGTCATCGAGCTGAAATGAGTCAGTCCGATTATGTTCCACTTCATGACTGAAAGACCTCTTTTGGTGTTGGCGCAAATCTACGTACATCAGATCTACATCAGTGCTAGGTTGACTACAAGCACCCAGAGGAGGAGAAGAACCTGAGGGTGTGTTTGGCACAGAGCTTCTACACCATGAGTCACATGGAACAGCTTCACAGACACAATGAATATCATAATATAATATATTCAACTTTAAATGTTTGAAATGTTGACACAGCACACAGAGACATCTCTAGGTCTAGTAACAAACACAGAAGTCATCAAAAGTATCGATGTACTGCATCATGGTTTGATAATACACAGTGTGTGTGGGTGTGTGTGTGGGTGTGTGGTTGTGTGTTTGTGTGG
>JAFBJT010105933.1:14472-24472 GCA_016785325.1 Chascanopsetta lugubris | reverse complement strand
AAGCAGATTTTTCGGGCGATCAAGTTGGTGTCCTTGGGTGGTGCTTTTTTCAATCCAACCACCAGGGGGCAGCAGGGTTTATTTCCACAGTCTCTCAGCAATCATGACATTTGGTTATGTGAAGTTGAATGACATCAAGTAAAAAGAAATCTTCTGATGAAGACAGTCTGCCTGCCAGTCTCTCTCTCTCTCTCTCTCTCTCTCTCTCTCTCTCTCTCTCTCTCTCTTCTCTCTCTCTCTCTCTCTCTCTCTCTCTCTCTCTCTCTCTCTCTCTCTCTCTCAGCTCTGGCCAACGTAAACAGCACCTGGCTGAGCGTGAGCTCCTGCCTCGAACCCCAGCGAGTCCTGACTGAGACGGAGAGAACAAACCGGACAGCGCGCGTCCAAGACTTCATCGACTTTAGAGACAATTCAAAAGTGTGCACCTTTAAATAAGCAAGAGTTTCCTCTGAAGCTCCTGCAGTTTGTTTGTTTGCAGGATGGATTTGACTGAAAGGATCCCGACTGTATCTCTGCTGCACGTTAGCATGAGTCACGCGTTGCTAGTTTCGTTTTTTTCTCAAACAAACAAACAAAGGACAATAGAGACACTTTTGGTTGTTACGATGTCTCTCAAGAGGCCACGCCCCTCAAGTCTGCAGAATTTCAAGCTGCAGTTGTCGCGGGAAAACATGTGACTGATTGAGACCAAAACAATAGTGCCTCTGCTTCCATTGGCCGAGGCCCGGAGCTCCAGGAGCTCACTCCATCTGTCGAGGCGTGAGCGATGCACTCACGGGTTCCGGAGGCTCCAAAGGTTCTGTGGGAGCAGCGTGAAGGGTATGAAGAGTCGAGCTCCCTCTCTAAGATCTGCCTCTTCCGGAGGGTGTGTGTTCTTTCTTATCGTTGTGGAGTTTCTGCGCTGCACTTCACCGACATCACTCGTCAGTCAAAGTGCACTGGTGCCGCTGCCGTCGATGGACCTCCGAATTTGTGTGTGTGCTCTTTTCTTTTGTCTGTACAGCCGTGACGGGTGTTGCTAAGACTACACACACACACACACACACACACACACACACACACACACACACACACACACGCATCACGGCCTTCAAAAAGTCACTTCCCCGGGAGTGTCACCAGTGAAATGGTGACAAACACGTGCCTGATTGTAGCATCTGCGACGTCACCCGTCGGTTTCTGCAGAGCGCGCGTGAGGCTCGCGGTGGGCGGTTCACTCGTTGCCATCTTGCAACTCCTCCCACTTCCTGGTTCATCCCAAAAAGGGCAAAGAGACAAAGCACGGGTGGAGCCGGGGTCACTCAAGAGGCCACGCCCATAATTAGGCCCAATATCAAACCAAAGTGGAACAAAGATGAGCGAGTTGGGGAGAAACGTCACTGTCGTTGACCAGACTTTAAACATGTTTCATTCACCTCTTAAGTTGCTCATTTTTAACGCGGGAGTGCACACTCCAGTGGCCACCCCGTGAACTGCGCGTTTTCCCACATTGGACTCCCCCATCAGGCCTGGAAGTCGCCGCTAGGCTACGATACGATGGACCCAAGTCATCTCGGGACACTCGGTCGCACCAACCGAGCAAAAAAAGTCCATCGCCCCCCGGCTCTCGCGGCGCCGGGGGCGGGCGGCCCCCCTCCGAACACGACAAACCGCGGAACAGAACTCCCGGACCCTCCTGCCATTAATTAATTGGCCGAGCTCCTCACAGACGCGTCTGCCCTCCTCGTTTCTAGCGTCGGTGGGAGCGGGCCGGCGGACGAGCGCCCGCCGCCGAGGTCAAGGCGCGCGTCCGACCGGCGAGAGCATCAGCGCTCATCTGCGTCGAGCGCTTGTGTCACTTGATTGACGGGCCCGGAGATGTGACCTTCACCGGGGTGTGTGCAGGGCGGCGGCGGCGGCGGCGGCGGAGCCGGAGGGCGGAGCCGCTTGTCAGCCCCGTTGAGCCTCAGTCGGTGGATCCAGGAGCGTCACATGCCAGTCTGAGGGAAGGAGACGTCTGAGACAGAGGGAGGTTTCTCCACTGACCCACACATTATACTGGAGAGGGGAGTCTAGTGTTGTTAGTGTGTGAGTATCACGTTTTCTGGCGTTTACTCGATGAAGACCTGTTTTGCCCACTTCTCTTTAAAGGTGCAGTGTCTCAGTCATTCGGTCACCTCCAAAACGTGTCACTGCTCCGAACAAAACAACCACATTCCGATATTTGCATGGATTTATAATCGTCGTTTTTTTTCCCATTACCCTTAAATGAGCCCCTTAATGTGTGTTTACACGAGGAGAGGGTCCGACGTTGCCCGTCATGTTTTTACATGGCTAACGTTCTAAAGGTCGTTTGAGTTTGAATGACGAGCGCAGCATAGGTTCCCCCGACACGCACAGCACATGTCACTAGAATCAATCAATAAACAGGAACAACGTTGTTCTGCCATTGGCTGAGTTCAGCAAAAGGACGTTTTAATATGTTCTGACTCTGGAGAGGATTTCATTGTGGTGACAGTTAAGTTAACGGTTAACCATTTCTTTTACCGACCCTGGAAATAAATCCCCTAACAACGTAATCCAGCGACGCCATACGATCATTAAGAAATTCAGCCCTGTTCGCTTTAACAAACCAGTTCGGTCCCACCCACTTTTTGTCTCAACCCGGACAAAGGTGCTTGTGTTGGGAGGGATTTGCCTCCAGAGTCGCAGCTGGTTCAAGGCATGAAAGAAAAAAAAAAAAAAGAGGTATGAAATAGTAATGATTATTGTTATTGATCATCATAATCATAAAACACCAGAACGTGGTGATTACAGTTGTTCATTCAGGCCTCGTCATGATGTTGCCGATTCCCAAGCCCCCCCCCCCCCCACACACACACACACACACAGATACACACACACACACACACACTCACACACCCCACACTCCCACCCGGGCGGTTTCAGCAGCGACGACGTGTGAATGGAGGAGATGGGCCGAAGCCAAACCAGTGGGACGGCTTCACCAAAGCCTTATTTCCAAATGTCGGCTGCATGTGTTGTAGCCCTGCCCAGCGACCAGACAGGAGACATAAACACAGCACAGGGCTTTAAACATGGAAATCCATCGGGCCTGTGAAATGTTTCAGCTCTGATCTCACTCTTTCCAGTGTCTCCTCCAGTCCAGGGGAGTCGAAGCTCCCTGGGGTGAGGGTGACACAGAAGAACATAGGATTTTTCTCTCTCCTTTATTATTATGTTTTATTATTATTATTATTGTTGTTGCCGAATTGAAGAACTTTTATATAAAAAAAAATAACAATATACAATAATATTAATGAGACAGGGTACAGAACTCCATATGTTTACATGTACGATCCCTTTACTTATGCGAGGTTGCATGCTCTTGTAAACTGTTATATTATTTTGCTTATTTTTCTTTATTGCTTTTATATATATATTCCATTTAACTGTTTTCATTCAGTATCTAGGGTTATCCTTTTATATTACTACATGTATTTTTTATAATTTTTTTGTCATTATTTTTGCTTTATTCATTCTATCTTGGATTTATTTCATTTTTTAATTTTCCATTTGAGTTATTTACTATTTTCAGAATCGTTTTTGTTTCAATATTTACTGGTGTTATTTTGTATTTTTGCATTTTTACTATATTCATTTTGCTGAATCACCCACATTTCCCAAGTGTAATCTCATCTAATCCTTTTTTTTTTTTTATGGGAAATTAGAGTCTCTCCATAAATTGTTTGTATGAATCATCTGGTTGAACTGAGGTTGGTTTAGATAAGGGCTCTTTAGCTGTTGTTGCCCTCAAGATGCCCCATGGGTGCTATTTGCCCTTCTCTGTTCCTGCTGCCCCTGTCAATCCCAGGGGTCGCGGGTTACGACTTTTCTCGTCCTTTTTCTCTCCATCTGTCCGTGAATCATCCGGCACCACTGACGACGCTCACTCTGGTAAAGGGGTTCGCTTTGAGGTTGGAGGGGGTTGATGGGGCCTTGTACTCAGAGAGGTGCTCTGAGAAGCCAAAGTGATGAGTAATGGAGCAGGCCTGTGAGAACCAGTGTGGCCGTTTGTGGTTAAACACGAGCATGTCGCCACATACCACTGTGCCTTTTCCCATCAGTGACTGCCCCCCTCCCCTCCCAGCCCCTGCTAAACACCCCCCCTCTGGGCGTAGACGGCACATTCCATCACTATCAATAGATGAACAGGGAACAGACATTATTAATGTCTGTACAGAGATATGGCAGAAATCATAGTTATGGTGTACGTCAGTGACAGGTCCAGACGTGTGGGTCTCAGCTCACCTTGAAATCTACAACTCTGTTAAAAAATGTAATGATGCTGTGAACCTGTCACACCTCATTTAACATGTTTACTGAACTTATGATTCTCTAACATTGTTGTCAATATGAGTAGTGTCAGTAACACAGGTGTTTTCTTCGTAAACAGCTGACACAGACACATTTCACACTGTTTGAATCCTCAGTAACTCCATAACTCACTTGCTTTGAAGCCTCAATGAGCTGCACTAGACCCGGAGAAACAGCTGACAAATGCCATAGCACCCCCTACTGTTCACAGCCCACTGAGTTTTAACATCAACCCTCTCCTGATTTCATGTTTTACCCTTAAACTTCATTTTAACAATAAACCTTGAGGACAAATATATATTTTTTCTTATTACAGATTTAATGATTCCATTTTCCGCACAGGGAGCCGGGGACAGTTTCATTGGCGCACTGGCGTTTTACATGGCTCATTATCCGGCAATGCCTTTGGAAGAGATGGCCCGGCGAGCCAATCAGGTGTCGGCAGCGAGCGTGCAGGCTGTCGGCACTCAGGCGTCTTACCCCTTCAAGAAGAACCTGCCAGCTGAGCTGTTCTGAGAGCAGCAGCACACGGGCGGGGAGATGCCAGTTTGAGCAAATGAGAGTGAACACGGGCTAATGAAACGTGCTGCTATAGAAACAAATGATGAGAAGTGTTCATTTACTGTAAAACTGAAAATGACTAGCTTGACTAATAACACATTCTTTAAATGGACAGTGCCAAAATGATGTTGCATCAAAATTCCCACACATGTAAATCATTTTGAACGGTTTAATCATCGACAAACATCTTAAAAGCTTTTACAGAACAAATCTGACAGAACAAGCTCATTGACTTGATTTGAATATTTACAAAACTGGACTGAAACACCGTAACAGATGTATAATTGTACATATCTGCTGAAATGACTCCATACTCTCACTCTTCCACATGAGTAGTTAAAGTGTTGTAGTGTGGGGACCTTCAAGAGTAAATCCTCAGAACATGTCGGCCAGTCACATCAGGTATGTCAATAAACATGTTGTATGATCCAAGACGATAGAAACAGTCTGTTTATGTCATCCATGCGTTATGATGAATGATTAAATGGATCTGATCTTCTTCTTCTCAAAGAATAGGACATGTTTGTTCACTGCAAAGACAAAAACAAGAAAACATTTAACTTTTTTTTTTTACTCTTTTGACATTGAACGGTTGATAAAACTTTTTGAAACGTATGAAATGTTTTCATAAATATATAAAATGAAAAATTATATTAACACACTAGTTTTACATGTTTGAATATTTGGGATACATATTATGTACATTAGAAATGTTCATATTTTGGCAAGAAGCAAAACCAGAATGCAAAACGATTTCCAGACCTGGAAATACACTTTTAATCCTTTCGTAATCTTTTCCAGAATTTGATCACCATGGTAACCCTGGTTTACACCAAGCCTAAGGTTCTAATATAAACATTTAATAAGTTAGGATATTTTTTATGAAATAGAATAGAAATGAAGTGGATGATTCTATGTGTTACCAATAGGATCGTGCTTCCTCAGCACCAGCTTGTCCCGCAGACGGTTCCTCTTGGTGTTAAAGCAGACCCCTGTGCCTGCAGCGCTCATCATCTGCACCAGGAGGGTCCTGACAGCAACACAATACCAAGTGTCAATGAGACCGTGACACTGCATCATGCATATCAGGTACACAAGCAATCATTCACAGTGTCCGTGCAGCAGTAATATATACACATACTTACTTTGACTTCGACTTGGCCACTGTTAACAAGAAAGAAAACAGTACGTGTGAGTGAATGAGGAAAGGAAATCGCAGGTTAGCTAGCGGCTAATCACGCAACAAATTGTGAAAACAGAGTATTGTGCGACAAACTTGTATCAATGACGTGAGTGTTCAACTTACAAATAAACAGCCAGACCACAGACAAAATAATATCAATAACAATAAGTATCCTGTTGGATGGAGGTTCTAGCTCTTAGAACATAGCTGAAAGCTAGCATGGTTAAAGCTAACTGATTAGCTCATTTAGTAGCGCTAGGGGCCGCCCAGCATTATCATGTACCCGAATCCAATATATTTACACTTTATGGTAGTAATACTTACAGTTTGTCGCGGTAAGAAACATGTTACAGGCTATAAACCGCCAACTAAACGTGCAGTACGAGAATAACACAGTGCTAACACGGTAAGTCACATTGAGGACCTAACACATCCGGTTTGGCAAACACTTCCGGGTCGTCTTAAAGGCGCAGTGTACCTTTTCAAATGAAAAGGAACAGAGATGGCAAGGATTCCATACAGAGTAGGATTATTTTGTATAAACAGTTATGATATGATGATGGGTATTTGAATGTATGCATTGAATACTTTTAATTTTATTTATTCACCAATTACGAATCAATAATAATAAAATGATTGGCCACGTTTATAGCTGGTAGGTTTAAATGATAACCGTTCATTATATCATTTATTTATGGTCATTTATTTGTCGATGTACTATTTGTACTTCTTGCCATTGATTGCAGTTGCAATAGAAATAGAGCAAAAATGAGCATCTGCTCAAATGTCTGATCAGAATGTCAGGAGCAAGAGAGGTGGATGATTTCATGGAATAATTCTCTCTATTGTCTAACAGTGGGATTTGTCCGTGCCAACCAACATCTGTTGTTTTTCCATTTGATTGAATGATGCATGCACCAAAGCATGTTTGTGTTTCACATTCCTCTCAGTTTCAGTTTCCATTGACATTTGATGAGATAATACATGGAAGAAGATCATAGTGATACTGGTCGTTGGACATCATCATGTGTCTGTGAAGCAGCTTGGATTTCTTGAATGGGCCGACAGGGGAAAGATAAAAGACACTGTGGAATGTCCCCAGACCTCAGTGAAAGCCTGTGTCTCAGTGGGAGATGAATGGGTGTGATGCCTATATAGTGGCATGTTGGAAATCCCCCCCCCCCCCCCTCTGATAACTTACACAGCCCTCTGTGTGCTCACTGAGACACACTGAGACTTTAGCCTGCTTCAGAAGGCATGGAGGCATTTTGCATGATTGCCGAGCTGTGACGGCGGTTTCCATACAAGGGCATGTTGTGTCTGTACGTCAGCGTGATGCAAATAATAATCACAGGGTTGGCTAATGTGATGGAAACAGCCACAGACATGTTATTTAACAGCTTGACAGAGGAAGTTCACGTTGCGCAGTTTAGTTTTAAACCACATCTGCCCAGCTTTAGCTGAATGCATTGGCAGATGTTAAACAGTGTGTATCCAGAGCATTTATTTAAAGGTGCAGTGTGTAGCTTTCGGTCATTTTTGTCACTTCTATTGGTAGAAAAGAATACAACAAGATATTGACATACTGGTATTTTCATTATCACCTCAATGTATTATTATTTTTTATAATGCACTGAAATGAGCCCAATTAAGGTATATCTATGTGCGGGTCCTGGCCGCCATGTTTTTTTTAAAGTATCCCATAGTGGACGTACGAAACATCTTCTCAATGACAGCTGAGGGCGACCATAGGTTTTCCTGTATGCTCAGAAGGGTAAAGGTGAGGTGGATACAACATGCAACCTCCCCCCTAGATGTCACCAAATCTTACACACTTTGACTTTAAAAGGTGAAAGCACACACACACGCACACACACACACATACACATATATACACGAACATACATATATATATACACACATATACATCATGTACATTCATATACACATACAGTATATACATATACATGTGTGTATGTATACACATACAGTACATATACATGCATATATATATATACACACTTACACATACACACACACACACACACACATATATACACACACACACATATAGCAGAAGAACCTCTTGACTCGTATCTCGAGCTCATTTACACGTTGCTATATTTTCCCATGTTCTCTGTTATTCTTCATGTCCCCTGCTTCACTGCCTCCGCTGTCATTAGACTCCCTGGTTAAAATGTTATCAAATTAAGGCGACGCAGGACTGAGACAAGCTTCAGCTCATTGTTATTATTTCCATCATTATAATTGTTCACCCACTCCACTCTATATGTGTTACTCGCAGACTTCTGTAAAGGGACCTCAAGTGTTTACTACTGCCGCGTCCACTTAAGTTAGCGCCATTATAAAAGCAATAATCACTTTAAGGCCCTTCCACTGTTTCTCCAGCATCCGGTGTATTTTGGTCCGTGTGTCGTCACACAGGAAGAACAATGCCCGAGGCGTGTGCAGTATGAATAACGGCTTATCCTCATTAAGCAAAAAGAGGAATTCGAGAAAGCGACGAAGATCCAGTGAATACAAGCAAGACGCTGTGGTCCCACTGGTGCGCGGATTAGATGGGAAAGTGGATAGTGCACTAATTAGCCCTAAATGGAGCCTCATTGGTGAAGCCCGGTGGGGGAAAGCCATGCACGCTGTAAAGCGGAAATGAACATGAATGTTATTGGACGGGCTGCGCAGCGCTGTAACCAGGCAGGGAGCAGCTGTCAGGATGTGTGTGTGGAGGAGCCTGCGTCACCCAGGGAGAATTCTGAGAAGGAGGCTGAGACCACTATCTCCAGCTCTCCTCCCCCTCCACCTCCTCCCCACCCACTCAACCCTCTCCACAGCCACTCCTGACGCCAGCGTCTCTTTTCCGTCTCCCACTTCAGCTCACTAATGCTCCGCTCTCACCTGCTCTCTTTTTGTATTTACAACCCACCACTTCCCACCTCCTCTACCACTTACATGTGTATTTCAGGTATCTGAGCGCAAAGTTGCTTACGCGGGTCTATACGAGGGTCAGGGTCTCGTGAGCTGGGGGCGCGGGCGGGGGGGGGGGGGGGGGGGGGAGGGGGCGTGGCGGATATTTGGTAGTTTAATTATGAGGAGAAGAAGCCGGGGGAAAAGTAAATTAAAAACAGACGCACTTCATTCATCTATTTGCAGGTATTTGCTGACAAGGCAGATACGGAGGATTCAGGGCCGGAGCTTGATGGATGTTGATTGACCCTGAGGGAGATTATTTTATGACGGGTATCAACGGTGTTCATCTGCAGTTTACTCCGCAGTCTGCATCGCCATTCAGTCTGAGAGCATCATGAGATTTGGACGTTTCATTCAGTAAACTTGTTTCATTCATCGACTTGTTCACGCAAAGTTGCGATAGGCAACTGTCTGTGTTTTTAGACTGTATATAAAGATGGACGTAGTGTCCTTGATGTTACCTATAGGTTTCTGGAGAGACCTGATGGAGCTTGTGCTGGGCAGACACATGCGTCCGATAGTGGTAGAAAATGTGCAGTTCACAGGGTGGCCACTTGAGGCTCAATCCCCATAGACTTCCATAGATGTTCAAATTGTCAAGTGAATCAAACATGTTTAAAGTCTGGTACAAACCACGGTTTTGCTCTCGGTCAGTCCCATTTGTTGTCATGACATCTGTACATTGCTTATTTATATTGACCATTTTTCACTGGCAAGCGAACTCTGCCAACTTGACGACAGTCCAGCACGGTCCGTTTAGGCAAATTGTGCCATTTTACACACGCGTGTATATGTTATGATACTTGTGAACGTCAGCAGTGGCCTGGCCTCTGGTGTGTTTATCTGTTTGCGGCCCTCAGTTGAAAAAAAAGTTCAGACACCCCCCCCCCCCCCCCCTTGGTCGTGGGGGGG